>JAEANM010016966.1:0-13102 GCA_017656035.1 Myanophis thanlyinensis
AAGGTTATAAAATGGGGCAAAACTCACTTAACAAATGTTTCATTTAACAATAGAAATGTTGGGCTCAGTCGTGGTAGTAAAATTATGTTTTTCCTGAAAAACCTCTCTTAAAATTAAGGTGCGCGTTATACACTGGTGCGCGTTATAAGCCGATAAATATGGTAATTTACATAGGGTTATCCTTGAAGTTTACCAATAAGCTACAGGTAAACCAGAATGCAGCAGCTTGTGCAATTATGAAGATTTGTTTCAGCCAGTATGATACCTTCACTCTGTTGACTTCTGGATGCAATTCGAGATCCTGCTTTAAAAAATGAAGAAGTTCCACATTGCTCAGGAATTAAGGATGTACTCGACCACCTATTATATTCCAATCGCATTTGTCTATTTTTTAAGATTAAGTCCCAACTTTTAAGGAATTTTGTGATCAGAGATTGTGCGGACATGCCTTCTCTTTCACTGTCCACTTCTTTGGAACAGCATTCTACCTAAGATCATTTTGGGTGCACCTCTGTTAGCATTCAGAAACAAAGACATGATAGTTGGAGACTGACATGAATAGGGATTCCTTTTACAGTGTGGATATAGTGTGGATAATGGCTGGTGTTTGAGTTCTCTTTTCTTCTGTGCAACATTATGCAATAAGATTATTCCATTGTGTTTATTGTTTATAATCTTTGCTACTGTAATTGGGAGTGTAAGCCACTTAGAATGGTCCAGCTCTGAAGTAGCAAATAAGTCCAAGTAAGTAATTCAGTAAGTAATCTATTATCAATAAATAAAATTACTGATGCAAGTTAGACCAGCTGTTAAGCACAATGATTCTGACACTTGGGAACTTATATATACAGGTAGTTCTCAACATATGACCACAATTGACCCCAACATTTATGTTGTTAAGTGAGATATTTGTTAAGTAAGTTTTGCCCCATTTTATGACATTTCTTGTCTCAGCTGTTAAGTGAATCACTGCTGTTGATAATTTAGTAACCCTGTTATTACGTGAATCTGGCTTCCCCATTGACTTTACTTATCAGAAGGTCGCAAAAAGGGGATCCCATGACCTTGAAACACAGCAATGGTCACAAGTATGAACCAGTTGAGGATGCTACAAAGGTTGTAAGTGTGAATAACAGTCCTATGTCACTTTTTTCAGTGCCATTGTAACTTTGAATGGTCTCTGAATGAACTGTTGTAAGTTGATGAATACCCATACTGTAATTGTACAATTTCACAACTAACTTCAAGCTAATCTATTGTAGTTTTTCTGTTGTAACACATTCCCAGTGAAGACCACAAGGACAATACACATTTTTTCAGCTTCTTCCCAGGAGAATATAGTTACTACAACCATATTTCATCACACATAATTAGTAAAGTTGTACAGATGGCCCTGAATATAGAAATAAAATAATAGTTCCCATATGTCACATTGGTCTCTTTAGTTCAGTAAAAAGAATAATGAGACTTATAAGAAATGAACTGTTCAACATAACACACCAAACACACACACTCACAGAGAGAGAGAATGAGAATGCCATTAAAAAGAATGATTTCAATTATGAAGGTAAATGAGTTTACTTGTTTGGGATATATTTTTATCTTCTAGACATTAATTAGGATGTGATTGTATAAGTTGTTATAGCAACCTGTGTTTTAGCATACAATTTTAACAGTTGTGTGGCTTATTTCAAGTACTATAGGAGCCTATAGATGCTTGCTTCTGTATTCAGTTACAAAGAAAGCAACATAATTAGAGTGGTATCCAATCAATTGTTACAATGCAGCTTCTGAAACCTGAGAGTTTAGCACTAGTTAGCTTGGTGAGAACTCAAAGTGACCTAAAATTGTTTTGGTACTGGACCTTTCTGTCTTTTGGGGAGGAGCAAGAAGGATGTAAAATGGACAAAACAAAGCTCCAATTTGATTGATATTAGTCTAATTCACAAAGCAATCCTAAAACATGTCTGCAGAGAAGTGTCATTAAATGTAACAGAACATTGCTCCCAGTTTAACTTACATTAATTTATAATGTATATTAAAGTTGTACTGAACATCAACTTATCTTTAGTCTCCGGATTAAAATTCATTCTGCTTAGAATCCAGATGGGAACATATTTAGCTGTTTTATATCTAGCAGATTCTTTGTGGTATGGCCACTAGTCCAAACAAATTCCAGCTAGCATTCCATTCTTCCCCAATGGTCTTGGGGGAAAATCATATTTCTGAGCAACTAGGTTGGCGTTCACTTTAGGATCTTTATGAGGTGATCAAGTGATCCCTCCTTCTCGTCCTCCTCCTGCATTTAAAAGAAATGGCTTTTATAGCAGTGACAGTTCTTGGGAA
Organism: Myanophis thanlyinensis; assembly: GCA_017656035.1. NCBI lineage: Eukaryota > Metazoa > Chordata > Lepidosauria > Squamata > Homalopsidae > Myanophis > Myanophis thanlyinensis. The sequence goes on from JAEANM010016966.1 coordinate 2,347, forward strand.
AATGCAACTTTATTTCTTTGCTTCTTGTGGCACTGCTTGGTCTTATTAATTTATTAAATTGATATTCTGCCCATCTCATTGTTGAAGTAAAACAAATGACAATCTCAGAAGCAGTACAGCTAGGCCTTGACTTAAAACAGTTTATTAGTGACTGTTCAATGTTACAACAGCCCTGGAAAAAGTGACTTATGACCGTTTTCCACACCTACGACCATTGCAACATCCCTATGGTCATGTGATCAAAATTCAGATACTTGAAAACTGCTTCATATTATGTGATTAATATGAATAAATGTGATTAACTTTTTGCAACCTTCTGGCAAGCAAAGTCAATGAGGAAGCCAGGTTCACTTAACAATCATTTTACTACTTTAATAACTTCAATGGTTCACTTAATAATAGTGGCAAGAAAAGTCGTAAAATGGGGCAAAATATACTTAACAAATGTTTCACTTAGCAACATAAATTTTGGGCTCAATTGTGCTCACAAGTTAAGGACCACCTATAGAAAAAAAGCTCAACTCCTGAGAGATGCTCACATTGCTAGAAGCCATCAGCCTTTTTAGAGACTTCTTGATTATCTCATTAAATTCTAAAATTCCTGCTCACCACTTTGACCAATCTGAAGAATTTCTGCAGACATTTTAAATAAAATATTCAGATGTTTCAGACTGAATATCTGTACCTAATATAAATAAAGCATAGTTCTTTGGTCTGCTAACCTCCACAGTTGATGTGAACAGAATTAATAAGAAATTTATATTGCAGTGTCTGCTGCCTTGAGTCAATCTGTATGTGGGGATCAATTACTGCTTGCTTGTCCACATAGTATATTTAGCGTATGTGCTCTTTTCAAATCACACTTGCATTTATTAACATATAGAGATATCAAAGCTGAAACAAAAATGTCTAGTGCAGGGCAGTGGCCCCCAATCTTTTGAGCACTAGGGACCGGTTCTACCAAGAGAGGTATTTCCATGGACTGGAGGGGGCATGGTTTCACATACTGCCTGCATTCCATGGATGGGGCTTTGCTTGTTTGCATGGCCTGGTTTCTGACATGCCATGGCTTGGTGCCAGTCCATAGACCAGGGGGTTGGGGACCCCTGGTGTAAGGGACAAGCAAGCAGTAACTGATCCCTACATACATATACAGAAAGTAGGTAGGAGCAGAAGTTCTCAACCTTAAAATTATTCACAATATTGTTGATTTCCTGTTTCAGGGCGGGAAAGAGGATCCCCTGTACCAGGAGCAATCTTTGGTACACAAGTCTCTTTGGTCTATGCTGAAAGTAATGATATCAGGATTCTTGCCAATATCAACTTTTGGGAAAGATAAGTCAGTATAACAGATTGCCATAAACAGCTGCCTGACTGCTATAGAAACAGAATGCTCGACTCTACAGGCTTAATCTATACCAGGAATGATATTCTTTGCCATGTATATGAACTACAACAATGAAACAATATTGTGAATAATTTTAACTATCAGAACTTCTGCTCCCACCTACTTCGGCATTGACTAGGGTGAAATTCTGAATGATGAAGAAGATATTTGCTTAAAATTCCCTTGTCCCCTCTTATTTGTGTCATACCTCCCCCCCCCTTCCTTTCTTTAAAGAGGTTTTCTGAATTCTGAGTAAATCATACCATGTTAAAGCTTGACAGCAGCCTTATTTCCATAGAAGCAAGGAGTTGCAAACACATTTATCATTCCACTTCACTCTGCGAGGGTGAGACAATCAGATACTCTAGAGAGCCTGGGATCTGTCTGCTTAAGCATTAGCCTCCTGGAGCTTCATGGCAAGGCCAGCCTTGTTGACTCAGATACATTGGCTGACATTTCATGCCTCCAGTTGCTAGATCGAGTTAGGTTTGCATTTTGCAACTTTGCAAAGGGAAACTCAGTAACTGTGGAAGCTTTTCAGGGGTTGCTGTCTCAGAGCATTGACTAAAATATCTGTTTTGATTTACGGTGATCAGAGTAAAAGAGTAAGTCCCTTGCTCATTCTTTCACACCCAAGGAGAAACGAGGAGGTCACTGTGATTGCTGTTATGCTTTTGGCAATAGGTGCTGTGTGAGACTTCGAAACAGAGATCTCTTTAAAACATCATTTAGTACCAGAGTATATGAGCTTTGTCTTAAATTTCAAGGTGTGTATGTGTGTATATAACGCATTTTCTTCCATTAGAAAAAGTCAAAATTTGGCAATATTATGGCTGCACTCTGAGATGTCATTTAATTGGAACAAATAGAGGGTGATATGCCAGTTGCCATGGCAACAAGTTCCTGCTGGAACTGCAAGAGAGCTCTCTGCACATTTTGAAATTACTTCCTTCCCATTAATGCCTCAGCAGCAAGAAAGGTAATGCCTGCTGCAATTAAATACAAATGAATATATTTAATTTAAAAAAACCCTGGGCTGTGTTTTTAGAGTTGTTGGTGACGTACAGAGGGAACCAGAATATCATGCAACAACAGCATGAACCAAAGCCTTTGAGCAGCTTTTAAGAGCCTGAATTGTTACAAGCTTGTCCCCAAAAGCTAATTCAATGGGGAGAACAAGATCCATGCCATCAACATGTATGCCCTGCCAGTCATCTGATCCCTTGCTGGTATAATGAGCTGACCAAAAGAGGACATGAAGACTCCTGATGTGAAGATCTAGAAGCTCCTCACAATATGCAGGTTTCTACCACAAGCCCAACACCCAAAGACTGTACACCATCCAGAAACAGACAGGTGGGACCTGATGAATGTCAAAGCCACTGTCCTGCGTAAAATCCAAAGCATCCAGGAATACATGAGTAAGATGGCAACCAAAGATAAGCTGCTGAAAGAATTCAATTCAATTCAATCCTTTATTGTCAATGCACAACATGTGTGCAGCGAAACTTAGTGAGCCTTCATTGGTACAATCACACAAAACACAGGATACAGAATACATTCAGATACAGGATACATCTCCAGACTTATAAACAAATCCCAAACCCCAGGAAATGCCTGGGCTGGCACATTTCCACATACAGGTATACACACACACACACACACACTAACTATTCCACCAGTAAAGAATGCCTAAGGCAGCAGCAGACATGGAAGGAAAATCAAGCAGAGGCAAGACAAGCCCCTGTATAGTATGCAGAATCCACAGATGAAATGGGAGACATTGGGAAATCTTACTAGCAGCTGGAAAGGTTTGGACAAAAAGACAGTACTGAGAAATGGGTCATAGTAGGTTCATAACAAGCAGTAAGTACCAGATTCATAGAAGAGGACTTGAGTATAGAGTGTACACACAGGTCAAAACAGAGTGGCAGGGTATAAGATGCAGGCAGAAACAGCATACACTAAGCTGCACAATCAAGTAGCTGGCATTGCCATCCAAACAGCTGCACAGTGAACTGTATGAGCTAGACCCACCCAAATCTGGAAGGAAGATTCCACAGAAGGTTATGAAGAATAACAGGATTAATGTCAGGCACAAATAACCAGGAACATTTGTTGAGTTCAAAGCACAGAATAATGTATTATTGCTACCCTTATATAAGAATCTAGTCAACTAATGGTCAGAGCGAAACTGGTGCTAGATAAGAGTCAATGGAATTCATGGAGGGCTGGACTTCAAATTGATGACACATTTAAGTCCACCTTCCAGCTTGGTTTGCTCTTCTCCTCCTACTAAAATCCTGTGGGACTTCCAGATCCAGACAGAGAGGCTGGTACCAACTCATCAAATTTGGATGGGAAGTCTTTGCCATGAGAAGCATGCAGAAAATAATAAATATGGCTAGATACATAGATAGATAGATAGATAAACACAACTAAAACTTGAACCTCAATCCTACTCCACCTGATTTATAGAAGAACAATTGATAGTTAGTTCTTCTGTTAATTGGTTATATTGAACTGAGGAGTAAGGGAGGCAGAATATCCACCTGTTGGAGACCTGAAACTATCTTGGATTATAAGTGTGATGACAACATTGTCCAACATTGATGGTGAAGCACAATAAAGATGTGGAGCAGCACAAATTTAATCGACAAATTTTGTTGACTTAAGGATGGGAGGAATCCTTGAAGTGGTCATGAGGAGCAGCCCTAGGTTTAAATTCTGATTTAGTAGTTATTGGAATAAGAGATGGAACTATGATGTAGAGAATTCAAAGAACTGTCTCCAGAGAATTTCCACATCAGTTACGATCATAAACAATGAAGCTGGTGATTTTTCAGTGTAGTTAAAAGAAAAAGATGCTGTAAGAAATAACACTTCATTAAAGTTCTATTTAAGGAAATTATATGAGAACATAAATCCATTTGTATTAAGTTAGATAAAATATAACTTGCACAATTCTAATTTTGCATAAATTAGACAAAAGATAACTTGAGTGTAAGACTGAACAAACATATTATATTCTCTAAATTCTCCTTTAGCAGTACATTCTACTAGGTAGTAGAAGAATTTATAAATTAAATTTTCACAATGGGATCAAAATAATCAGCCCTATTAAGGTGACTAGAAAACAGAGAAATAGCATTCTCTTTCCCACCTTACTCTGTCTTTTTCAATAGTAACCTGTTCTTTATGTATTATTGTTATCCTTTGATCAACAGTGATACATGAAATTGTACTTGTACTCTGAATGGAGTTCAGATATTTGCATAATAGCAGAAGCATCAAGAATTATATGAAGCTCTTCTTTCACATTGTAATTCCTTTGATCTAATTAGCCCTTTTGAAGGAGTACATATTAATTTGTTTCTAAGTAGAGTTTCTTGAAAAATGTAAACCCAAGTAGGAAAGGTCTTTTGCTTAAAGGTTTGTTTTAGAGAGCTAGATCAGTATATACTTGTACATGCCCTACCATCCCCATGGTTCTCTGGTCATATGATCTATCCACTGTGGATCTCATTTTGAGCTGATCGCAAGTTGCCTCATTTTGGAGCATGGAAGGTGATCACTAGAAAATGAAGTTGAATATCTATTTTTCTGAACTCTCTGCGAGAAGATGAAAAGACATAGAGTCATGTCCTGCTGAAGATCAAAAGAGGAATTGGAAATGGGTCTGAACTGAGATCTGGCAAAATTAGTAATTTTTGGGATTGGGATTGGGATTGGGATTAGCCATTTGCCCTAGAATTATATGTCTGATTTGATTGATGAAAATGTTTTGGGATGAAAATGTCTTTCATTGTAGTGATGACACTAGGTTTCTTGATTGCCCAAATTGAGATTAAGTATAAAGTTGCTAGTTTGCTGATGTTAATGTAATTATTGTTTGGGTTAATCTGTTGGATTGAAATGGCTAGAGGAGTTTTCAGATGCCTATCCCTAAAGCTGCTTCCTATCCCCACCCATGCCTCCCGGCTCCCAGCATAGCTAGATATAGACTTTCAATAACCAGGTTTCCACTTTTGGTAGGCAGGAGAAATAGTTTTACACACACACACACACACCCCAAACAATATCTTAGTGACAAGGAGTGAGTCAGGAAATGTGAGTGCTGACATGTGTAACCATCAAGGTTTGAACCAAATTACTGTGTATTAGTAGACAGTTCTGAATTTTCTTTCAGCACAGCCAAATAATGAAGTTACCTTGATTTACTGCTTAAGAGAGCCATAGTGGCATAGTAGTTTGAATGCAGTATTGCAGGCTAATTCAGCTCACTTTGGTCAATAGTTAGAACCTCACCAGCTCAAGATTGACTCAGCCTTCCATCCATCTGAGGTCGGTAAAATGAGGACCCAAATAGTTGGGGGTAATATGTTGACGTTGTAAACTGCTTAGAGACGGTTATAAAGCACTGCATAGCAGTACATAAGTCTAAGTGCTATTGCTAAATCATGTGCCATTCACAAATGTCCTTCCACTATGAACCAATTAATCCCATGCTTACACCTCCAAGCCTTAGAGTGGTCTGCTATAGTCATCATCATACTTAACAATGGATACAACCAGATCAGGATGGATTGTTATCTATTGTATATCTGAAACATTTTAACATCAGTTTCCACAAGGGAAAAATGTAGTGTTCATAAGGGATGTACATTTATATACATCGCTAAATGTTTTGGGGCAGCTGAATATATTTTACATCATGCCAAAATCCATTGCCATTCTACTAGAGCCAAAAACCTGAGGTTACATATGATCTCAGATTGGGAAAATAAATAAAAAAGGTTGAATAAGAAACCAGAGAAATGAACAGCAGCCTCAGCAGACATTTCCTATAGAGTGGGATTCAGAATGGAACAAAAAAGAGTTCAGCAGCAGCAGCAGCAGCAGTTTTTAAGCAAAGTCTACATCAATTCAATCTTGGCCTTTCTGCCTGGCTCACAGCCAAGCCAGGAAATGGATACGAAGTTTCAAGAAGAAAATTTAATTGGAATCATGCACGATTCTTCTTTACTTTGTGCAATGCTTTGGGAAGGCTATTTGGCTTTAAAATAAGCCTCTACTTATTAACTTGCACAACATGCAGGTTTTATTTTCTTCTCTCTTTTTTTTGCCGGCTAACCCCATTTTCTGTAAATTTAAGAATTATTTTAAGTTGCCACAATACTTTTAAATAACACAATGCAATTTAGAGAGTATCAGTGAGAAACAATTATTTTCCAAGTTCTAATAAGAAGAGTTGTAGATGCTAAGGAAGACTTCATGTCTTCATACGATGTAAAAGGGGGAATTACGACAATTTCACCAATCATCTGATTTTCATTACTGATAAATGTCATGTATAAGTGTTTGTTCTTATTTGAATCTATTTTTTAAACCTTTTTCAGTGATTAAGACCCAAAGCTTCCAAAATGCTTATATCCACCTTAGAATCCTTTCTTCAGCAGCCCTGAGCTTTTGAAATGAGTTGAGTGGCCATTAGAGGTTGCTGTCTTATACTAGCTTTCCAGAGATAGCATAAGTTTGTCTATTACCAACTTCTCTTAATACCAAGCATATACTTTTAAAAATGCATTCATACAGCTTTTCTCTTTGTCTAAAATTGATAATTATATTTTTAGATTCTTCCCTGCTGTTTCATTTTTGCAGTTTTTATGGAATTTGGGTTTTTACTGGTTTAGCCTAGAATTTCCTTGTAAACTAGAGAACAGAATAAAAATTGTACTGCATTTATTTGCAACATTTGTTTATCCCCTACCTTATAACGCATAAGGGGACTTATGCACACCCACATCTAACAAGTTTATTATACAAGAGTGAAATATTATTACAATTCAGAATATATACTGTGCCCAGATAACCTGTTTCATTGATAAGACATCAATAAAACTCTTCTTGGCCGGTAATGTTTGCACATGCCTACTGATATTGGTGGATGTCCTTCTGGTTGCACTGAATTTCATACAATTTTAACCTATTCCCCAACAAGTACATTTAGAAAAGACATAAAGCTACATAAAGTGTAGAAAAACTTAATTCAGTGCTAGTTACTGGTTGAATTCCTGGTTTACTGGTGCAAACTGTTTACTTTCTGAACTATCCATGGTACTGAATATTATACATAGCTCATTGTTTCTCTTAAGACTTGATCTGCCCAGTTCAGCTTTTTTTTCCTAGCAATTTACTACAAGTCATCCAGCTAATGATTTTTATGTCCATTTGTATAGTTATGAGTGGATTTCTTTGGCAGAAGTTTGCTCCAATACCAGAACTACTGTGGCAAATATGGTAGGAGTTCACAGAGTGCATTTTGTGGGGAAATGATGAAGGATATTTTAAAGGCATACTGTATATTTGCTAAATAATGCATCAAAAATCTTCATATTACAAAAATCTGAACACAAAACAGTAGAGAAAGCTATGTAAGACAAAAATTATAAATGCTCTTCCTCAAAAAGTAATTTTTTTCAGCAAATTAATAAAGGAAAGCAAGCAATGCTGACTTGCATGGCAGTAATGTGTTTCTTATATTGTCACTAGAATTTTCTGATTCCATTTGCTGAAATAGATAGGTTTTAACACTGTGCTAATGGTATATTTCTCCAATGTAGCTTATTTATTTATTTATTTATTTATTTACTAGTTACAAAAGCATGACAAAGTTTCTGTGACCTCTGCAAATGCTGTTTGACATTCTAAAGTGAGAGAACATTTTCATTATGCTAAAACAAATAGAATCAACTGCCACAATTGATGTAGATGGATATATTTATTGAGACAGATTATAAATATATCTCTTGCATTTCTAGAAAGCTGCATACTAGGATAACTTCTAGGAAAAAGATGTACCTGCTGAATTAAAATACAAAGTACTCTTCATATTAGATTAACAAACAGATGATTTATGGAAAATGGAATAATCTTTCAAGGAAGTAAATAATATTATCTCCCTCCCTCCCTCCCTCCCTCCCCACACTCTCTCTCCCTCCCTCCTGCCCTCCCTCCCTGTATTGCTGTGCGATCACTAATGTGAATTGCAGTCTCCCTTTAGTTCAAAGTTCAAAGCCTTTATTGTCATTGTACATCATGTATACAACGAAATTGGTTTAGCCTCTACTGATGCAGTCCATACAAGAATACAAGACAACATGAATAATATTAGGAAATGCCACCTGGTTCATTTGGTCTGACCCAAGGATGAGGTCAAGAAAGAAAATTGTTAATGTAATGGGTAGTAGGAATAACCTTGAGAAATAGGAGGAAAAGCTATAATCAAGCCAAAAGTCAGCTAAAAGAAATGTAATCTGAGTAAGCATCTCAGGCATGGCCCTCCCTAGTTCTCATCAAGGGAGGGAAGAAAGGAGGTGGAAAACACATTCAGCCTTGCAAGATTCTGTCACTGTAATCTTATAATAAAATAGTATTAGCATCCATAACTCTGATATCCAAGTCTGGTCTACCTTGAAGGGCTGACAGTTAATACGACTGATTGTGGATTTGCATTGATGATTTGAGTAAACCAGATTTTCAATCAGCAGACATGATTTAAAACCCAAAGATAGGCAATTTCAACTTCTTTCATGTTTATTGCAGAAGCTTAATTGTTTCAAACCGCTAAAGCTGAAATGAACATCTCATTGTTTGCATCATGGTTTCTCATACATGACACATAAATAGCTAAGTATTCAGAGTTGAGCACAAAAGAAAGGTCACTAGGTTCTGCATCTGTGCTTCTATATTTGCCCATGTTGCTAAGCAATGCACGAAAATCATAGCCCTTAACTCCAATATTGCCTTTTCAGACATCCATTATTAAAAGGAAATAAGCAACTGTACGTAGTAATATAATTTTACACAATTACTTGGCTGTCACTTTTGCTGACCCCTGGTGCTAGAAGGATAAATTGTTTTACACTTGACTACAAACACCCTTTGTTAGAATAAGGAAAGTATTGTTATTGTGTATAAAAGAACTTAGCTGACACTAATTCTATCACCATAAGTATCAAGAGATTTGAAATCTGAGAAATAGCCACACTTCTCCTAAGCAATTAAATGCTTTTTGATAATATATGTTTATGTTCCTAAAGATTATTTTCCCACATCATCCTGGTGATTCATCAGATTGCAGTAGTTAAATTGATTGGATCTTTGTTGTTGTTATGATTGAGGAAGATCTTTCCTGCTGTGATGTCTGGATGGTATTGGAAGACTTTATCTGTAAATGAAGAAGATAAACTTGGAGACAACAGCTTTCAAGAAAATTAAATATATGCAAACAGGAATGATCTTGCTGCTTGGTGTATTCTGGGAATTTTACACAATTAGGCACCCAGCTGGGGAAATCTGCTGTAACAATTTCTGTTCTTTCTTTTATGATCAGTGTGATGGATAGCAGACATACTGTAAATAAAGTGGCTTGTAACAGTAAGATAGATAGATATAAAACAGGGGCATAATCTGCATTCAGTGCCCAGGACAAGGATTTAGCAGGTTAGATTCAGGAATCTGGATGTACATGAATTAATCCAATATAGACTTGCCAGAAATACTGGGTGGTATTTAAATATTAAGCAATGTGGTTTAAATTTGATTGAAATATAGTTTGCCTCTTTAAGTTTCAAATCTCATTATGATAAAACAAGATCAGCTGAATTGCTTATGTAAAACATATTGAAACCCACTTCTAGCGTTATGGTTCTTACATCAGTATAATAACCGATATGGCCTCTATACATTTTAGATAATTTATTTGTACATTTTAGTTATGATAGTTGAGCTTTAATTACAGATTAATCAGTGGCAATTTAAAGTGGTGACAAAAAGCATACTTTACTTGATAAAGATCAGATTTAATACTCCTGCCCATTCATTTTCACATCCTAGTTTTTTTTTTTTTATTATTAAATTTAAATGCCATCCATCTTGTGGTTCAAGGATCAATTTGAAATAATGGAAAATAGCTTAACAGTAGAAGAGAATACTTTAATAAGTAAAGCTACCTGACTGTTTTGCCAGTTTGGGAAAATGCACATATATGGAGGATTTAGTGATGTACAGATATATTTAAGATATCATTTTATTTCAAGTTATTTAAGTTAAGGTACCATGAAACATTTACCAGTTTAATGTTCATAATGAGTTGTATTATTCTGCTTTCAATGTATTTAGATTCCAAATGATCTTAGAATTCTGGTCATAAGAGAACAATACTGAAAATGAACCTTCATTTTTGGTTCGACTTTTGCGCCAGATTTGAATGAGTCTTGGGCAGAGAGTTCTTCTTTCCACAAGCAATACAGACACTAAATCAGACACCACATGAACAATAAGGATTAAAATAGGAACTATGATTGT
>JAEANM010016967.1:0-13102 GCA_017656035.1 Myanophis thanlyinensis
CTGCATAAGCATTTCACTGCATATTGTACCATGTATGATTGTGCATGTGACAAATAAAATTTGAATTTGAATTTGAACTATATTCCATTCCTGTTTATGAAGGAAGGAAATGTTTTCCTCTAAAAAAATGGAACAAGAAAAGCAGCTGCATCTTCTCATGCATAACTCTACTTCTGCATTGCTAGCAGAAAGTTAGGATTATTGAGGAATGCTGACATTGAAACAAACAGAATTTCCCTGAAAGCTTAGTTGGGGTTATAACTGTGAGTTCTTAGCATTTAACACAAAATTGCAGAAAAACGAGGAGTTTCTGTACACACAAACTAACACAGTCATGATTATTTCTTGTGCCAATTTTCTACAAATACATAACTTAGAGGTTTCCTCACAATCTAGGCAAGTTATACAAAAGAGGTAGGTGTAGTTTGTCACAGGAGAGATAGTGGAGGAGGTACTGGAGGTTGGTGGATGAAAAGACAAGAAAATAAATAAAAAAGCAAAAGAAACTTGAGCATGAAAATAAGGAGGCTGTGAACTTCCAGCTGCATTTTGCTGTTTCAGAAAACAAACCGGTGCACATTTTCATAATGCTGCATTTTTTCTTTATTTTTAAAAACCTCCCCTGTGTACTGTGAATTAAATCATATAGTAAAAAGGGCAAAAGATAAAATGGAAAAGCAACAAAATAAGTTAATGGAGGAAAAGCCTGAGTTGGAGATGGCAGATTCCACAATTTTATTACCAAAAAATTGTCAAACTATTTTTTAAAAATCAAAGTAATCATCTATCATAAACTTCAACAAATAAAATAATATTATTACCACTGCCTTATAATATGGAGAAATTCTTACTGATATTTTAGTCTTTTGACATTTGCCTATCCTATAAAATGGGTTCCATGGCACCTGATATCTTCTTTAGTTTGCATAGGCAGTTGTTGAAGGTGGTAAATGGAGGAAATGCTTCCTCTATAATTCTGCTGCCTTGGAGTTTTTCTTGTCAAACATTCCTCTTAGAATCAGGGGTAGGGATTTGGGAGAAGAATTAGAGCAGGACAAGTAACCAGATCTCTTTTCCGGAGGATATAGAGGAAAGAAAGTAAGATGACATAATGATGCTAATTCAGTGGAAGGAAAACCAATTTGACATGCTATAGAGTCATATAGCTCTTGAATTGTGCTACCGCAAAACAAATATTTCACATGGACTATCAATATGTCAGAATGAAGGCTCACTTTCAAGGTCTCACAAGTCTCTCACATTCCTCTTCTACATCTTGATCCACTGTTGTGCATAACCTTTGCTCGCCAAACTTCATGAAGCTCTACCAGCCTAAAAGTCTTGGACAAAAGTTAATGACAATTGGAAAGGTTGGCTTGATTTTGGGTGTGTGTGTCATTTTTTAGGGGTGACGTCTTTGGTCACTGTTACTTTTGAATCAGTTGAACAGAAAGTATTACTGAATTCTGAAAGTTTATGTGCACGTGTACATATACTAATAATTTTACAGAACATTTTAAGAAGGTTCGGGCTACATAATCAAGAATCATAGTGAAATATATACATTTTTCACAACTTTGGAATTTGGTTTCTGGCTTGCTTTAATTTTTAGCTAATGTGTTTGTCCCTAAGGCAAAGTTAACACAATTATGCAAGACTGATTTTTAGAATTTAACTTTCTTTCTGACTTTTATTAGTTTTAATATTTTATCCAACTCAATGCAGGAGAGAAATGGAATAACTTGCTTTTTAAATGCAAAACTCAAAATTCATAATATTAGAACAAAAGCTCAGAGTCATTTTCGATTAAACCATTATCTTGCAGCCTGATTTTTGCCTTTAACTAGGAATGAAGTCCCATTGTCTTTAGATTAAGCCATAGCGACATCTGAACAGCCATTAGTTTTCAGTTCATTTGATATTATGCGCAATTGACATAATTGATGTGACTATTAAAGGCCATGGCCAAATTGGGAGTCTTATGTTTACAGGGCAGTTTCTCTTTTCTTGCTAATGGAGTTGATTTGCTGTAGAGATTGGTGAGAAACAATATAGGGAGAACGCTGTGCCTGTACAAAAACAGCCAGCTGAATCCATATGTTGAAACAAATTAGATTTTGTAACTACCTTTCAGGGGGGAGGTTTGGGGAAAAGGCTAACACTCTTCACAATATTCATCTATGTTAAAGGAAACAATCAGTCCATTTTGCTCAATATTATAGACACTGCAGGACAAGACTTGTGTTGGTTGGTTGGTTGGCTTTCTATGCTGCCCAACTCCCTTGCAAAATGACTCTGAGTGGCAGAGTCTATGGTGGCAAGAAATCAAGAGCAGTATGGTAGCACAAATTTTATTAAATAACACACATTTTTGTGAGTTGTAGCTCACCCAATGCATCTAATGAAGTGAGCTGCAGCTCACAAAAGCATCTGTCTTTTAATAAACTTTATAACCTGGAAAAGGTGTTCTAGCATTTCTCAAAAAGATTTCTTCTCTTCTGTGCTTGGAAATGTGACTACAATACACAATAAAGTGTAATAATATAATGTATGGTTTTTTTAATTGCAAGTCACTCAGAATTGTTTGGAATTGGTCTATACATTTTATGAATAAATTAAAAAATGAATAAGTATGCAAGATAAATGCTCTCCCATTGAATTGCAATTCTTTCCTCCAGTCCTAAACCAAAAGAAATTGCAACTATTGTATGTTGTAGCCTTGAAAGCAGAGGTGGGATTCAGCCAGTTAGCTCCTATTCATTAGAACCAATTGTTAACTTTCTAAACAGTTCAGAGAACTGCTGGTTCAGCTGGTCATTAGGGCAGAGAACCAGTTGTTAACTTATCTGAATCCCACAACTGCCTGAAAGTATCTACATTTATATAAGTGTTAATAAGTAAGTGTCTCAGTGCAGTGCTTGGAGTATTGGATTAGACCCTGGGAAATTTAGTTTCAATCCACTCTTAGTTATATAAGCTCATAAATGATTTTGGATTAAATTTTAGAGCCATGGTGGTGCAGTGCTTAGAATGCAGCATTGCAGGCTACTTCTGCTGACTGCTGGCTGCCAGCAGTTCTCCAATTCGATTCTCACCAATTCAAGGTTGACTCAGCCTTCCACCCTTCCAAAGTCAGTAAAATAAGGACCAGATTGTTGGGGGCAAGATGTTGACTCTGTAAACCTCTTAGAGAAGGCTATAAAACACTGTAAAGTGATATATAAATCTAAGTGCTATTGATGTTGCTAAATACTTGCTTACTCCAGAGAAGAAGCAAGAGATAAAGAAAGAGAGAGAAAGAGACAGACAGGTAGACAGACATAGGAGTTCTGCTGGTGGATCAAATATAAGTTCCATCCTAAAAACATTTAACAGAATTCCATGAAAATTAAATAGAATTGTTTCCAAAAAGAAAGTGAGTAAATTGTTGAATTGCTAGCTTAAAATGTCATACAATACTATTCCTTTTTTGAATATTTTGAATATTGGATTCCAAACACAATTTATTCAAATACTGACACAGGCATTTTATCTCTAGCCAAGCAATGCCAAACTTTATGATCTCAAGAACACTGGGGATTTTATTTATTTTTTCCCTGTGAATTTTTGTTCTTTAAAACTTTGGCACAAGAAATGTCTTTGGCTACCATTATAGATTTCCTGAGTGGGCTATATGGCAAGAAATCAAGGATTCAGTTACGTTGATTAAAGAGCTCATATCAATCAAGCAGTGAAAATGACCTTGTACAGTAAGTTATTGCAAAGGCTAGTGTCCAAGAAATTGCTGAATATGGATTGTTTCATTCTGCCATTATATATTACATGATTTGCTAAAAGTGAGCAGAACTGGGAATGTCATTCTGTTTTGTATCTAGCAAAGAATAACCCATCATTGAATTGCAGTGAATATTCTGCATATCTACACGCACATTATATATGTGGTCTGGAAATCATTCTTTAAACAACTTGCCAGAAATACTAATTTCCAGAATGATTTCATCCAGGATCCACCTTACTTAAACTACTGTAATGAGATGAGGAAAAAAATGTTCCACCTGCCCATAATTTGCTTAATATCACATCCAAAAATCCCAGAACAGCCTGTTGTAATGCTCTGTCATCTGTTTCATATAGGGAAGGGAAAACTGAAATTGTGGGACATGTACTGCTGCTCCACCTCTTTTATACATATGTTCAAACTATATATACTTTTTTCAAAATTATAAGATATTTAGGGAGGACTAAGGGTGACTACCTCAATATCCTATTACCTCATCAAGATTAGGTAGCTTGATTCTGTATACTGGCTATCAGTAATGCAGGGTTCTGAATGCTGCAAACAATTGTTTCAAATGGGGTAAGTCTGATTGTTGTTTTAACCAGTCACATTTGACTCTTGGTGATTTTATAGGTGAATGCTCTCCATGCTACTGTGTCAAGTACAGTTTCTTTCAGTTGTTGAATGTTCGTTT
Source organism: Myanophis thanlyinensis (assembly GCA_017656035.1). NCBI lineage: Eukaryota > Metazoa > Chordata > Lepidosauria > Squamata > Homalopsidae > Myanophis > Myanophis thanlyinensis. The sequence goes on from JAEANM010016967.1 coordinate 4,473, forward strand.
TTGTATCAGGGTCAGTGTATTCTTTACTTGCCCCTTCTTCTTATTCCATAATCATAATCACACCTACTATTATTAGTGTTAGCAAAATATCCAGCAAATAGCATTTTTCTTCTCTCTTTCTCCTCCTCACTCCGCAAGCATATGTTAGAGATGTTATCTCAGATTCAATAGCTGCAGGCAACATTCTCCAGGATGTAGCAGCCTGGCAGGATTTACCACTGCTATAATCTCTGTCCATCTCCCTTTTTGCATCTTTGCCAGTTGCTCTCCAATCTATATTGAGAAGGTTGAATTTGGCACCACCAGCTGGAGAGCTCACAAATTCAAACCCTGTGGAGTAGCACCGCATGGGAGAACAGTGTAAAATTAAAATGAGAGTTTCAAAGAAATACTTATTGTCTCCAGATTAGACTGTAATCAAATAACACATTATTAGAGCCATAGAGCTTGCCCTGATTTTTGTGATTGTCAAAGGTTGAAATGAAGAACAAAAAATTATAAGATATAAATATTTGTAGATGAATTAGTAGTTTAGACACATTATCTCAACATTTATTTAACAAACCTACAAGACAATATCAGAACAGTGTCATACATATAATGGTGACTGGCATGAGTTATGGCATAATCATGAGGTTGTAAGAGTCAAAGAGCAATAATTTAAACTGACATTTGTATTATTTGCATGCATCCATTATAAATACATGACACATGCATTCCACCCAGAATCTTCTCATTCAAGGCACAAATGACCAATTTCAATATCCTACTTTGGATATATTAATATTACATTATGGAAAAGGTTCTAATGTTGGGAAAGGTGGAAACAGGAAGCAAGATGGATGGATCAATTATAGAGGCAATTAGTGCACTGGTATAAGACCTATCTTATGTGGTTGCTAAGAGTCAACACCAACTGGATGGCAAATAATCAATCAATAATCAATCAAGATGTGCAGTCAGTTATTGTCTATTTGGCAACTATGCCGAAAGGAGAAGCCTAAAATGAAAGACCTTGCTTAATATTTCTCAATAAATTGATGGTATCTGACAAAATTTTGGAGTTCCTAATTTAAGCTTTCTGCTCTTCACCATTTTGAAAGATATACTGTATATTTCAAATAATAACAGAATTGCTGAATGTGTTTATCTATTGAAAAAAGAGCATCACATGTACAATAAGTGCAGACAAGTCATTTTAGACATAGAATGTTGGGGTTTACAGGAAGACCATTCACATGTGCTACTGTATATTCAAATCCTTCAAAATGTGGTTGGTGGTTTTCCCACTCCTCATTTTGTTCACCCAATACCAGAAAGACTTCAGTCAGTCTTTCTGAACATGTCAAGAAAAATAACTTTTGTTGAAATTATATTACCTTGATGTTTTCCCTAGAAGAAATCTGAGAATTCAAGCTTGTATAAGGAAATCATGTTTTCCTAATTCTGATGGATATGGTGAATTCGTTAATAAGGAACAAATTTGATGTGATGTCAAAAGAAAGTTATTCATTGTTTTTATTTAAAAAAAAACCTCTATTAATTAGAGTCTGAAAAGCTGAGGTTTAAATTAAAATTAGAGTGATGAGAAAGATTGATCATTCTTTCCCCATGTAGTATTTTTTAAAAAAATTAAAATTTATTCCCTTCTTACAATTTTCCCTATGAGGCATGGATATCAGTTAGAAAATGGCACAGTTGTAAAATAGTAGATATTGACAGATTTTTTTTCTTTCAACTTCCTATTCCAGACATTCCAGCAATGTATCATTGTTGGGAGGAGGGGAGAAAGAATCTATTCACCTTAAAATGTTTTGTGTAATATTTAGCACAATGTAGACCTAAACCAAACCTTTGCAGGACTCCTGACAAAATCTGCTATCACAGAATGTTCTAGTTGCATGACTTATTAAGTGGCAGCTCTTGTAGTCTGACAACATATACCTTTTCTGATTGAGGGACTGTCACTGCTGGACTCTTCAGCTGTAATTTTAAATGTGAATAGAATTGTGGCTAGATAGGCAACCTGTTGTTTTGCTTATCAATGAGTGTATTATTTATTGACATGCAAACCAAGGGTTTCTTAGGGGAGGAGGGGCATTCCCTGAGATCTCTTTTGTCTGCTTTCTGTCTCCCTGGAAAAATAAGATTTTAATGAAGCCAAGAAACCTTAAAAGGGTATTTAGTTCTATTTGGAAAGAGGTGGAACATAGGGCAGCCAGAACTGCACAAAAGTGAAGTGAAGTGGATTTCAACATTGTTGTGTGAGTGTTAAAGATTGTGACAGTTTTCCTGTCTTGAAAGTACCACCATTGTTAGGGTTTGCTCTAGTTAGTCTGATCCTTTATCCTACAGCCGCTTGTTGGAATTTTAACTTTTTAAACCCTCTCCTCCCACTACCTTCCCTACTGAGTGGAAAGGTAAAATACTTTTCTGCTGATTTAGCAGGATTAAAAAATAAATTAAAGCCCCCAGGCTGCCTAGAAGTCTTGTTTTACCAGCTGCTAGCAGAAAATCTACTAATGATTACATTTTAAGCCCTTTTAGCACGTTGAGTTCAGCAGGTTAAGCCTGCTGGACTGAATGGTCTAGGAGTCATGTGTCTCCTGTATTTGAGAGATCAATGTTTCATAGCAGTTTGGCTTAGAAATCAGCAGAGAAAAAGAACCATCACTCTTCACCTATTACATATAGAACATTCATACCTAGACCAGCTAAATCTAACAGATGACTAGATTTCTAGATGACAGACTTTAAATTTCTGCTCAATGTAAGATTCTTATGTGCATGAACATTAATCTGGTCATTTCTGAAAAACAACTTCAAGACTATGAAAATAATATAAAATATGTTTGGTTTGTGTAGAGGATAGATTTGGTATGTAGTACATAGAATCACTAATTTTAGGAATAAATCTTCCTTATAACTTGAGGCTGGTGCTTATGCAATAGAGAATAAAGATAAGCTTTATTTAAGAAAAATAATTTCAATTAAATGGATATGGCAGTGGGAAAATTGATTGGCTCTCACTATTTATTTTTACAATGTAATATTAGCATCTCTCTCAAAGGGGAACCAGGAAACTGGGAATGCAGATAGCGTGATCCCCACTTTTGTGAACATAACTGAATGCTTTACAAAATATCAAAAAGGTTCTTGTCAGTGTTGAAGTAGGAGCTTCTATTTCCCCCACATAACAAATATATAATCCCAGACTTCAGGGCAAAAGTTATATTGCTTAGGAAGCTACACCACGCAATCACTGTCTTAAATAAATACATAAATTCTTATATACGATATAGGCACACACACACATATATACATAAAGATATTTGGGGGGAATTGTATGATGACATCCAGTAATGTCCACTGATATTAACAAAAGGCAATGGACAATTGTTACTGACAAAATTGATCTCTGAAGTGTGGTCCCTATAAATGTTTGTGGCATTCAAGGATAATTGTTAATGGTGGTGAACATATAAAAAAAATCAAGAAATGGCTATAAACATGTAGTCATGGCAGCCATCTTAACATTTTTGATAAATCCTTTTCCCGTAAATGGATGCCAGTTTGACAAGTGTCTCCTCTCCTCTCCTCTCTCCCCAACGTCCCTTCCTTCTCTCACTAAGAATGTTCAACATTCCTAGAAATTATCTTTGATAGCCACTACTTTATATGAGCCAGAATCTGGATGCAAATCCATTTATCAAGACATATATAATATCAGTGTTTTTTTGCTAATAACTCAACATATGATGATGAAGAATACTGTTGTAATATCAGGTGGCCATCTTGTTTAATATTATTTACTTTCCAACTGACAGATGTTCTCCAAGGTTGTTCAAGCAAATATTTTGTCCTCCTTTCTATCCTAGAGATATCAAAGTCTGACCACAAACCTGCCATTCACACTTCAGATGAACAAATAAAAACTAGAGCTTTAACATTTGCTGCTTGCTTTGAGCAAGGATGCAGGTGGCAATTTCTTCTGTGTATACTTGGTTGATTCCACCAGTGATTCACTTATGCTTTGTAAGTCAAAGGAAAATATAGACTGTAGTCTACCCCAAAATTGTATGTTGAGCTTGTTCTCTGAAGCTGCTGGAACTTTTGGACATGGCTTAGTCTGTGCTTGCTCAGTCTGACAAGCTGGCGTGTGATAGGCATATTTAAGTCAAAAGGTTTTTATACTAGTAAAATGTTCCCAAAGTGTTATGAAGCACAATAAAAAGAGGTGGAGATTCATTGCCAGAGAAAATAACAACCCTAAATATTCCAGACCGTTTAGTCACGTTGCTGTCAAGAAAATCTTGCTTCTCCCCACCCCCTTCTTTTGCTATAAATGCAAATCAAATGAGGAATAATTTCAATACCCTCAGTATAGTGAGACCCAAACAGAAACTAGAGTGTGAATGCAAGACATTATTTCAAATAACAAAAGTACAAGCAGTGATTTTTCTCTTGTTTGCAGCAGCAGCAAAAGCACGAATAAAGGATCAGTTACATGTTGATTCCAGAAAACGAAATTATTTACTGGAATTTCCTCTTGCTTTGCAATTTGATTCAGAACTTTTTCAGTCTCAGGTAATTCAGGCCTGGATAATTTCAACAAATACACCGCCAGCTGTGGCAGAAACCATTTAGCAATGTCACTTTTCCAGGCCACCTCATTTTGATGTTTGTTGTTGTTTCTCTTTCTAAGGGAATAGGACCTTATTTTGGCAAGATATCGATACAGTACTCTCAGACACCAGGGCTTTCTGCTCAGCAATATTAGTATACTGGAGATGTCTAAGAAGGAAAATCAAAATAAATTAACATTCTAAAAGATGCAATAAATTGTTTTTCTTTCTTTCTGTCTCCCTCCCACCCTTTCCTTCATTCTTTCTTTTTTCAAGTTAAGTTTATGTGCATTTCCACTGTTTGGACATATGCAAAAAAGGCTGCTATTTATATTTAAGAAAATAAACATGCAAAATATAAGTAACTATGTTATTCCACTGAAGAAAATAAATTATCCCAGAGCAATAGTGAGGCAACTGCAAAGTTATCAGAGGCACCATCCTGTCAGCATTTCAAGTCCCTCGTAAAGAAATCTGAAACCAATCTATGATTGTCTTCCTTGCTAAGAAACACCAGGACCATTTACCTTCTTTACTTTATCTGACCAGTATAAGAGTGCATTTTTTAAAAAAAGATCAGAGTCCTATCCTTTGAAGTACCACAAAATTACGGCATCCATATCCTACCCCTGTGATGGCGAACCTATGGCACGGGTGCCACAGGTGACACACAGAGCCATCTTGCTGGGCACACAAGCTGTTGGCCAACTTACCTCCAGCTGAGCATGCACATATGATTACGCAGGCAAGCATGCGTGATTGCAGAGACCCAGCTGACTTTTGGGCCTCCGCTGTGCATGCACGTGATTACTGCAAGAAATCCAGCTGGTCTTCAGATCTCTCCTGCTCTCTCACACACAATTGCTTATGTGTATGTGAGTGCCTGCACACAGCGTGCATGCATTGCACATGCAAAACTGCAGAGGGTCCAGTTGCACATGCAGTGCATATGGAGGAGTCACATGCAAGTGTGGATGGCATGCGCAAAGCACGTACTTTTTGGCATTTGGTAACGAAAAGGTTTGCCACCACTGTACTATCCCTTCTGTGTTTTTCACTGTATGTATTTGTATGCATTTTTCTGTGTTTTAGAGAGATTGTTACTGCATGATGGAATGGCATGTGGCAAAAGATTGACTAAAAAAAAATACACAGACACTGAAATCCACCAAAATTGTCTACCTATATTAGTATTTCATGCCCTGTTGGTATTGGGGACAGAGAGTATAGCTTCTTTATAAGAACTAACACAACAAGGGATAATTCTAGGATGAAAATATATAGCAACTTATTCTTATTTATCATAAAATCTGAGAGTGAATGTTTCTCAAAGTCTAGCTTCATATTAATGGCTCCCAGGTTAATGCAGTCTTTAACCTTATGAACCTGTTAAGAAAAAGGACTGCCATTGTGGAGAGGCGAGTGTTAAATTGTTGCTTCCGTCAGTTGGCTCCGTGAGACAGAATCTTTGGCTTGTTAAGCTTCCAACATCAAAAGGAAATTAGGTGGATGTCTGGCTATGAAACTTTCAGGCACCAGGAATCAAACAAATGACCTGTTATACAGCTACACACTGACCACTTATCAAAGATATTAGATTAAAACCTATCCTTAATTCCCAAATCAACAATGGGGTCTCTGGGAACTGGAACAGCTGATGGCATTTTTTTTTAATGCACTCCTATTTATCCCATTATATTATACCAGAGAAAATTAGTTGCTAGAAATAGGATTCTGGCAGTCTCCATCTGTGGAGCTATTTGCTACTCAATTGTTTCTAGTTAGGAATTAATCCAAGAACACATAATGACAGTTTTATGAGCAGAAAGTAGTAGTTTATGATTTGCAAATATAGTACGGTGGGCAACATACATGCCTTGACCAGCTGGATATGTTTAAAAGCTGAAAATACCTAATTAAGTTTTATAGTCTCCAGGGAGAATGAATTACAGAAAGATCAATAAGAAACAGCCATTAAACCTGGCCATAAAAAGGGGTTAGCAGAGAATGAAGGAATCGATCCCATCACACCCAAATGTCAGCAGGTGCCATGCTAATCCTAAACCAGTAAACTCCAAAGAAGATTTGCTTTCTGAATCTTCAATGACATTAGAACATTTTTTCATTACTGACACCATGCCTTCAATTAGCTTTAACAGGCAGTTGGGCATTGTACATTTCTTACATTTATTGCCTTTTTGTCAAAATCCTGGCTGTATTTGGAATGGTAATTTATTGTAAATAATAAATAATAGTATTTAATGTATCAAGTGCAATGACAGTACATTTTTTTTTCAAGGGTGAACTAGCCATAGTACAGTCCTTCCATATTTTTTTTTGCAAAAAAAACCAACCAACAACTTGTTGCTATTGCTATAGGAGTAGGTTACATTCACCTTTCAAGACTCAATTAAAATCCAGGGAACCACTCCTGTCTATCTGTTTGTCCACCGAACGTATCTGTCTGGCCTTGAACTTTATAACTATGTTCCCATCAGACACTTATTTGGAAAACAGCTATGAGACTTGTGTTCTTGTACAAATGTGGACAGGAATTACATGAGGAACCCTACACCCTGTGCAGCAATCTTCATAATAGGATTTATTTAACAGGAAGAGGAAATCAAAAGTAGAAGCAAGGTTGGCATGTAAATTTAAAAGAAGTTTCTAAAACACAAAATAAGGGAGAATGTTGTTCAAAAATTAAATGTGGCTTGAAGACCAAAGGAATGTATGCTGTTTTCAAAGTTGCCATGAAATTGGTTTTAATATGGAATGAAATGAAAAAGTGTCTCAAAGAGAAATTCTTGAAAAATTATAAGAAAAATTGAGGAAGGCAGTTGATGTGAACTGCAGTGGAGACAATTTCCAGCAGTCTAATAAAATGTACCACAGATATTACCTCTTCATCTGCTTGTTTTGGGTCAAGCTAGAGACATGATAGGGTTTCATTTCTAAATGCCTTTATATTACTTGGAAGCTTCAAAATTTGCTTTGCAAAGTAGAGAGAAGAGAGGAAAAAAGATAATCCTCTTCATTTGTACATACTTGGCAACCATAGAAATATAAATATCCTTAACTCAGAGTAACCGTTCATGCATCCAAAATATGCAGTAGTCCACAAAAATTGCATGCTATAATAAATAGCATGCAATTTAATACAATAAATACAAGTCACCTCAAGGGAGAATAATTGACAAATTAGTAAGGCCTTGGAGAAAATTCTTTCTAGAAATAAAAAATAGTTGTTTCTTCATCTGCTCTAAAATGTAAAAGATACCTTATATGAAGAGACTTTCTTTCCTCTACGTTCTTGGAATTTTAAATATTGGAAATATTATTACTACCTAATAACATTATATAGTTGAATAGGTCTAAGTCTGTACTTAGACTAGAACTAGGTCTGGAATTTTTTACAGTTCTTGAGTGCAGAGACTGGCCATTAATATATCATTGAAACTTCAGGGCTGGCAGGACAAGCTTGTATCCTATCTTCATGATGTTCTGGAAGTTTTAAAAATGTGGGTGTTAATGCTAACTATAGAATTAACTATACAATTTAAACAAATTTATGTTCAATTCTATTCTAGAAATTATATTTAATACTAATTTACATTTTCTAGTTTGAAAGATTTAATTTACTGTACTTTAATCATTACAAATGTAATACATTCATGTTACTTTTATATAAAAAACAGTGTACTTGGCTATTATTTGTGTTTTTTAATTCTGTAATATAATTAATGTAGAGGAAGGTAGGAAAACTGATAATTTCAGATGTTGCAGTACGCTGTTTGGTGAGTCCTATTGGTGGGCGGGGGTGGTGGTGTATGTTTTGTGGGGCTTTGGTTTTGTTTGTTTTTAAGGTTTATGGGATTATATTTGTACAAATGCCCAGCTATTTTTCTTTTCTGAGTTTACTCGGCACGGCAGCTTCCCCAACATCTGGATGATGCTACATATCTGGATCCACTCCAATCGGGTTTCAGGCCTGGTTTCAGCACG
>JAEANM010016968.1:0-13102 GCA_017656035.1 Myanophis thanlyinensis
TGCGGCTCCCAGGTTTTTTTTCCCCTTCGGAAACGGGTCCAAGTGGCTCTTTATGTCTTAAAGGTTGCAGACCCCTGGTCTAGATGAATGGTGTTTGTGGCCTGAGTTTTAAAATGGGTTGTTACATAATGAATACATAAAGTACATCAGTAAGCGAAAGCCACAGTTCCTCAACCATAGAACAGCAGTGGGAAATAACTAGCCAGCTTTGATGAATGGAAATAAAACAGACTGTAAAATTGTAGCATGCTTGTGTGGAGCTGTCATGTATGTGACCAGTCAACAGGTCAAAGAAAAAGGAAAGGGAAAAAGTGATTTTGGAAAAGGAAGGGGGAAAAAGTGATTTTGAAGAACTGATTGTTCAAGCAAATCCGGAACAAATGGATGAGCTAGTATCAGGATGCTGTGGCAAGGGAGTCAGATACAAAAGTTGAGTTTTCTAGCCAGTCAGAGGCACTATTGGATCCCATCCCATCCCACAGAGCAGTTGCCCAATGCACCCCAACTACTTGACCACAGGTTCTGGTAGAAGGTACAGAAAACCCACCAGGAAACTCTGGCAGCTTTCCTACAGTACTCCGAGTCTATCAGCAACACTGTTGTTAAAATACGGGTGGGGGCTTGTGGCTATATCATTTGGGACCAGTTGTCCCTGCTCTGGCGAGAAGGCTTTGAGTAAAGGCAACCATCCTTTGGGAAAGGCAACGTCTAAACATCCAGAAAGGCCACCACGGTGGCTGCGTTATTTGAAGGAGCTCCTGCATTTGCACCAAGCGGCTGGGCTCCAAAAAGAGCTCCGCCTCCCCTCCTTCGGTATTAACGCGGCACGCAGAGGGTTAGGAGGCTGGCTGACAACCTTTCCCTCTGCGCTTGCACACACGTGCCTACAAAGGCACGCACGTTAGAGCGCCTCAAACAGAGAAGGCGCTGCTGGTACTCCGGGGCACGCATAACGGAAGGAAGGCACGCTGCCGCTATCGAAGCGGTTTCCACATGGATGCGGATTAAGCAGCATCCTCTGCCGACGCCTCTTCTGCTGCTTCTCTATCTCGCCTCTCTCCCTCTTCCCACCCTCACCCACCCAGCCAGCCTTTGGGCTTCTGTCTTGCGTGATGCTCGTCTCCGCTTGACCGGTCGCCCCGGGTGCTTTTCCAGGGTAAAGGGGTGGGGAGAATCCGGGGCGGGGGGGGAACGGACGGACTGACGAACATGGGCTGCTGTTCGGCTGACTACACTCCGAGGAGGAGAGGGCGAAGCTGCCAAGTGGCACGTCGCGCGCAGCCCCCCTCGGTACAAAGGGCTGCTGCCTGCTTTCCTTCGGCTTTCTGAGGCGGAGGCGGCCGCTGTATCACCGCACCGCTGCGGTATTTGGCCGGTTCTAGATTTGCTGAGAGCGAGAAGAGAAGCTTGCTCCCCCTCTCTCAGGTTCTTCAGTCCTTCGGTTCCTTTCCACATTCCTAATGGTATTCGTTTGGCGCTGGGTGGAAGAAAAAAAAAAAAAAAGCCCAGGTCTCCTGGAAGGTGAATATCTTTCTTTTTCTTTCTTTCCCTTAAAAAAAAAAATGAGTGAGACGGGGGGGGGGGGTTCGGGAGGGGAGGGCGGTGAGGGATGGGTGTGTATGGAAAGACCGAAAGAGGGAGAGAGACCGGCGCGCGCTCTCTTCCTCTCTCTGGGCAGGGAAAGAGGCGCGCGCAAAAAGCTTTTTGCGAGCCTTTCTTCTGCACTAATTTCGGCGGCGTCCTTCCAAAGGCGGGTGCTCCGTTGCCTCTCGCGGGCGCCGTTGAGAGTATAGTAATGGAGTTCTTACAAGTGTCTGCGCTGACAAACATTGCGCGGCCGAAGGCGCAGGAGCAGGAGCAGCAGCAGCGGCAGGAGCAGGAGCAGCAGGAGCAGCCGCTTCCCATTCCCCTCGCTGGTTCTGTTCCCTGTGGTTGGCTAATGGTTTACATTTCTCTCAGAAACGTAGCGGGTATCTCGGGCTAAGCCGCGTCCCTCTCTAGTCGCTGGGTGGCTGGGCGACTCTGCGCGCGCTTGCGCCAGGCTTTCGACCGGATTTAAACGCCGCAAGCCTCCCGGGAGTCTCGAACCTCGGTAGAGTCGGGCGCCCGTTCTGATGCGGTGGGATGTGTGTATGTATTGGCCTGTCGTTCGGACACCCTGTTTGTACCCTGGTAGCGGTTCCCCTTTGTGGTGCGTGCGTCTCTTACCCCGCACCCCCACCCGCCACTCATTGGAAATGTCAAAGCCTGACAGGATTCATCCTGTGCTAAACGTATAGCGCTAAATAAGTAGCTTGAATGCGAGCAGTGACCCCTGAACAGGACTTGTGGGGCGATAACAATTGTACTTCCATCTAGTAGAAATGCAGCCGCTGGAAAATCTTTGAAGAGGCAGAAATCAGAGGCAAAGCGCCTGGCCCCAGGGCAACTGCATTGCTCTTTGACGAGGGATGATGGTGGGGGCTCTGTTTTTGAGTAAGGGATGCTCAAGAGAAGTGGGCAGGATGCTTCCCTATTTCTCCTGCTTTTCTGCTCCTCTTGGTTCTCGCTCTATTTTGCCATATATAAGGACTACAGGATGGGCAGCATCATTGTGTAACCAAATATTTAAGTTTCTTAAAGTTATATTTAAACTTACATGAAACGGGATAGGTTTGAGTGTGCATATCAACTGCTTGTGTGATCTCTTGTCACCAACATCAGCAGCACACAATAGGGATATCTTTTGTGGGGTGAAGTCAGATATTAAGTTGCCCAAGAGGCTTACTCTTGGAAATAAAGTACAATGTTGTCAAAATATCCAAAGGAGGGAAGAAGATTATGAATACGGCTTGATGTTCTCTATGAGCACAATTACTAACAATAATATTTGTAATAACGAGGATCGGAGAGTAGGCTGGAGCATACCTGTTTGCTAATAAAACAAATTCAATTTTTGCTAATAGGTAATAAAATGTTACTTATTGATGATTTAATTTTTTAAATCAGAATCAATACCCAGATCAAAATATGTACTCTGGTAAATTTTATGTGAAAATTGCAAATATACAACTTGTACTTGATTTATTTATAGATGAATACAATTAGAATGTTAGATGTACATATTTTAATATTAGAATAAGACATAAGCAATTATTCATGTCTAAATAAATAAACGCAATTTACTGCTCTGGAAAGATATAAAAATTTTCTACATGATGATATATGCCATCATGACTGAGGAGTTCAACTAAGGAGAGACAACAGAAAATACTTTATCCTTTCAGATAAGGATGATATATACTACCTATGAACAGTAACCAAAATTATTTAATTCAAATATTTCCTTGGAATAATTATTCTTTTCCTTAAACCTTATCACAAGATTAAATCAATTTTATTTACACTTAGCTATTAATGACAGCTCAGGAATAGTTGAGCAGCCTTTTAAAAGGGATATTTATTAAAGGGCACAGATATTAACGACAGTTAATTAAAACCAAAGTTTTCTCTGGTAAAACATTTTTTATACTAAAATGTTAAAATCTATGATTGAAAAACCAGTCATAAAAGCCGTCAAAAAGTAGATCTAAGTCAAGTTTATGCAATGTTTATTGAATACTTAATAGATTTTTATTGTCTTTCCTTCTCTAGTATCTTAGTATTAGCCTTAATTACTTCTAAAATTGGAAATAATTAAAGTAAATAGTATCTTTTTACTCATAAAAGCTTTAATTATTTTAATCATTATCCAGAATTGAACTTTTATAACAACTAAAGTAAATTGAGCTACTTGCCTAATTTGTTATCATACCAAACCTTGTGTGACATCTATGCATGTGAATTATAAGTACTTTATAAAATCTTTTAAAATGTAGTGTGGACACAAACTGCAATGAATTCATTATGATACATTGGATTTCAGGAAGTAATTATGAAGTATAGCCATTTCTAAGTTGGTAACCTCCAGTCATGGTTAGCTTGACTCTGAAGGACATCATGCTGGGAAAGACTGCTATAGAATTTTTATATATTTTTAAGTCCTATGAGATAATATTTCAATAAGATATTGTAATATAAATATTTGCTCTGTATGCCTGTAATAGATAGACCTGATAACAGAGGCTGGCCACAGTGTTATTTTAAACATTGCATAGGTATCATAAAAGATTTAGGCATTCTTTATGAAACTGAAATATGGCAAAATAGAGCAATCATCATATTATTGCATTATACATTGGTATCATCATTTGGTTGAAAAAAATTAAACACATTAAATACTTTCAAAAAATTCTGCATTTGATAAAAAAGTTGAATGTTAAAATATTGAAGTTTATCTTTGCAACTAAAAGGCAAAATAAGATATATTAGATTTACCTGAAAGAGCATACCATTTTGCCTATGAAATTCTCTTCATGTTGATTAACTAAGGCAAACATTGATAACAAAACCTTATCCACCATAATACTGCTTTCTATAAAAAAAATATTCTGTTCATCTTGGCAGTAAGTTCAGTTATAACTGAGATGATTTAAAAATTCTCTTAGATCTTATTCCAAAGAGAGAACAGATAATGAAGACAGTCTTGATTGCACATTGCACTAATTCTTTTTAATAATAGTGGTTTGGAGAAAGCATTTTCTTCATCATAGCTTTAAGTATGAAAATTTAAATCAAGGTGCTAAACAACATGTAAAACAGTAAACTCATTATTGTTTGGAGCTATTTGTATATTTCAATAGAAAGACTTATAAAAGGGGAGCATTCCTCTAGTCATAATAAATAGGCAATTATCTCTTGATTATTGACTGGGTTCAAAGATAGTGGTGAGATATGAATTGGGTATGATACTATAGTACATGATTTCTAAGCCATAATATTTATGTATCTCCTGAGCCATTTTGACATGGGGATATTATATAAATTATTGTTTTATAGCATCTGGAAGAAGAAACTTCTAGTTGTCTAGTGCGAACAGCACAAATTTCTCTTCCTTTCTTTAGTTACCTGTTCAGAATAGTAGAATGTGTGAGAAAATGTGGTGGTTACAATATATTGCATTAGGTCAAGGGGAAGATGATAAATATTGTGTGAGTTGTACTTTCAATGTACAATTCTTAAGTCAACAGATTTCTGGATTATTCTAATCATCATAAAACATGATTCCTATATTTTAACCAGCTATGTTTAACATTCCGTCCAGCTTGAATTTCAAATAAGTTCTCCACACTGTAGAACAGGGTTGGAGTAGGAGGGAGTAAACTGTAGTGTACATATAACAAAATACTTTATCTGTGAGACTTTGGGGTTATAATTCATATGAATCCTAGTAAAACAATCAGATGGCAAGGATTAAGCAGGTTTAGTATAGGAAGATATCATATACATAGGAAGATATCACTGGTATGTGGAATATGGACTTTATTACATACTCCACCAATGCTAATATCTTAATCCTTTTTCTTTCCATTTATAAAGAAAATATATTTGTAGTAAAATACAATATTTGAAGTTTTAATCATATACAGAATGAGTGCCATTGAACATAATAGAATAGGGGTTATGAATGAAAATTAATACTTTTGCACTATAGGTAAATAAGGTTGTGGTCCTATTCATGCTCATATATCATCTATGAAAGGAAACTTAATGACAGTGGATTGGGCCCAGGACACTGCTACCTAAGCGATAGAGCTCTTGAGCACTCCTTAAGTAGCATAATAATGAAGGGAAACCATGCAGGACAGATGAGCACTACAGAGAGTTGTATACTCAGTTGAGCGCATCATCCGTACCAAGCTCCCTGAGCAGCACTCCATCTACAACAAATGTTGCTGGACTAAAGCTAAGAAGATAGTGAAGGACCTCAGCTACCCCAACAATGGACTATTTGTCACAATGTGGTCAGGAAAGCATTTTCACTCTCTAAAGGCCAACACAGAAAGACTGAGAAGAAGGTTCTTTCTACAGGCAATACGGACTCTAAACCAGAAACCATAAGAACACTAAGACTATAACAGGAACACCTATTAGTACCTCATTCCTAACTTTACCAACTATTCATAACTTATTTCCTAACCTATCCTCCCATCTTGTCTAGATTACTCTCCTGCCCTACTATCAATCGCGGTTACAGGCAGTTGCATAAGCATTTCACTACATATTGTACCATGTATGACTGTGTATGTGACGAATAAAATTTGAATTTGAAACCAAATTATTTTGGCATGATAAATATATTCTCACATGTGTGTTTACATTTTTAGATGGTAAAGATAAAAAAATAAAAAGCAGTTGTGTGCTCTTCAGAATATCCAAGCCCAACACAATAGGAATAAATAACTTTTAAAAGTTTTGGATTTTTCCTTTTTTATAATGATCAGGTAACTTATTTCTGCATATTCTTGCTATGGAGTTGTGTATATTTCTCTATTTTACATTTGGTAAAGCGAAGTGTCAACAATGAACATTCAAATTTTTGTTTCCAATTGTAGTTAATCATTATGTTATACATGTCTAAACAATACACACACACACACACTACGCTTCTATTGCAGTTCTGGCTCAGGATAAAGCGAATTGAATGGAGGTTATTATCCACTTTTAATGTTAATACTATTTTAATACTTTTGTAAGTAGATGTTTGTCTATTGCTGGTCTATGACCATAATAAAGTTTTTATTTATTTATTTATTTATTTTTCAAAATTTATATACCACCCCACTCCCGAAGGACTTTTATTCTGTTCTGCAGTGATTCTGCATGATTGCAGGGAAATCGGTTGTAAATACAAGTAGATTGCCAAGCACCCAGATCACAATCATGTGACCTTGAGATACTGCAACTGTTGTAACTTTGGGAATCAGTCATGAAAGCCCCTTGATATTTGCATAATGGTAAACAATCACTGAACAGATAGTTTTAAGTTGAGGACTACCTATAAAAAGTATTTGAAGAGACAATAGCCTCAGAATTTTTTAGACCCTGCACTATATACAAAATTATGCTTGTCAGTATCAACAAACTCATATTGCCCACATAATACTTTGAAACCAAAAGTATTGCCAAGGTCTGTTCTTGTATTTTAAAAAGAGCTAATGATGTCCTCTATTGTCAGGTGCTAGCTTCCCAAGACTTATCAATTTTCTGTCTGAGCAATATTAGAAAATATGATGGATATTTAAATATAAAAAGTTCATTATTAGAAATGTTTAAATGATACAAGGTAAAATGGGAAATTGGGAAAACGTTGATAAGTGGGCCAAATAAAATTAATGGAAATTAATTAGTATTAATGTAAAGGGGTTATGAGAACACAATAAGCAAAATGTAATTTTAGAGTATCTCAGATTGTTAAGGGCAGGTATTCCTGATCTGCAGGAAGTTCATGTGATAGAGTAAATCTCTATTAATGAAGGATTAGGTGGGGTGGGTTTACCTGACATACCTCAACCTCAACTAATTTGTCGTTATTTTTGTTTTAAAAAGATTTCCAATTGATGAACAGCAGATTATTACTGATGGAAATAGGTGTTATTTAATTTGTGTGCTAAAATAGTTGGAACTATAATGTTTATGGACCAAAATTAAAATTTCGTTTTAAGTTTTAACGATGTTTTTGACACTTGAATGAATGCATTTATGATATAGTGATAATAGGGGATATTTCAATAAAATATTAGATCCTGAGCTTGATAGAAATACACCGGTATGAAAAAAATTAATGAGAAAAATAAATAAAACCTATATGAAAGAATTGAATTTATTATAGCCTTGGTGTGTGATGTATCCAACTAAAGTAGAATACATATTCTATTCAAATGTATATCAGAATTTTTTTATGCTACCATCGACTTTATATCATCAAATTGAAAAGTGTAATATTAATGTTTTTTATAAATTAGAAAATAGTGGAATTATTTTGAATTGTTTGTTTCAGAAACCACTTAAGGTATTGAGAAATTGTTATTTCAATGTTTTCTTAATAATGGAATAAGAAATAAAATGTGGGTAGAGACTTTGCAATACTTTGATTTCAATTTAAAAAACATTGTTCCCACCTTTTAACATGGGAAATATATAAATCTTATATCCAATGTTGAATTGAGGTTTATGTATCTTACAAAAGTAAGATTAAAATTACGAGGTGAAATAACTTGATAGGTAAATTGAAATATGTATGGGCACAGATGGTTAGATACCATCTATTACCTTATACACAGAAATACAGAAGAAGAAATATGAACTAAGTAATATCACAGAGAAGACAGAATTCATGTTAACATGTTTATGACATAAATATTGGGAAACCAGTGAAAGACCTGGTAAGGTTTTAGTTATTCATTTAATGCAAAAAACAAACAAACCCCAGTACAATGATTCCAGCAAAATCTTTTTCAGAAGTGAAAGACATTAAATATGTACAAATTTAAAAGACTGTAAATAGTCATTTTAAAGTAATTCTATTCAGAATTATATAGCAAACTAGAGAATAATCCAATATATTCAGTGCATAGATGCCTTTCCAAATAATGACTCTTATTTGCTCCACTTTCTGAAGTAAAAATTAAATAATTTTAAAAATAGCAAGTGGTTAAACACCAGGATTGGATGGATTCCCTAGAGCAGTGGTGGCAAACATTTTATTTACCGAGAACTGAAAAGTCTGTGCTTTGTGTGTGCCATCTGCATTTGTGTACAGCTCCTTCGTGTGTCCCATCAGCACATGCATGCAGCTTTTACATGTGCAATGCACGCATGCTGCGCGCAGGCACTCACACACACATGAGAAATTGCATATGCATGTGCAGGAGAGCTCCAAAAACCAGCTGGATTTCCTGCTGCAATCACACGCATGCACAGTGGACACCCGAAGACCAGCTGGATCTCTGCAGTCATGCATGCATGCATGTGCAATCACATGTGCGTGCTCAGCTGGAGGTAAGTTGGCTGACAGCTTGCGTGCCCAGCAAGATGGCTCTGCATGCCACCTATGGCACCTGTGCCATAGGTTTGCCATCATGGTCCTAAAGTGTGGTATAAAACATTTATAGATCTTTTGGTGCTAAAATTTTGTCAATTGTATGATAAAACATTTGTTAAGAGAATATTATCATAGGCATGTAATCAGGCTTACATTACATTTATACCAAAATCAAGGAATGGTCACACTCAATGTGCCAATTATTATCCAATCTCATTGATTAACTTGATAAAAATATTTTAACAGCAGTGCTAGAAAATAGATTATAGCAAGTGGTATCATTTGTTACTAAGAATAATCAAACAAGGTTTATAAAAATTAGGTAATAACAGGCAATGTAGATTTAATAGACTTGAATAAAATGAATAAAAATGAAAATCAGTTTCTAGCTTTATGAAATGCTGAAAAAGATTTGGACACAATATGCAGGCAGTACATATTTGTTGTATTAAATAGGTTTGGATTTCCTTTGAAATTCATAAAATGGATTATGATACTATATGAGTTTCCCACTTGTAAAGTAAAGGTTAATGGTATGTATGCTGCTACTTTCCCACTATTTAGAGGAACTAGACAAGGACATCCACTTTCACCTGACTTTCAATATTTGTTTGGAACGCTTGACTTGTGCTATTTTACAGAGTATTACAATATTCAGTTTAACATAAACTAGTTTTATTTGCAAATGATGTTTATTTCTAAAGTTTATTTATTTATTAAGTGATTCAGATTGAAGTTGATACCAATAAGTGAAATTTTAGCTAGCTATACATTTAAGGAATATTTATTCTGTATATGTACTGAATACGTTAAATATTTATGTATGTGTGTACAAAAAATATAACTCAGTGACACATAATATAAATAAAATATATGAAAAAGTTTCTTCAGATATGGATAGATGGGAATCATTAAACACACACTTTAATATAATATATTATAGAATATAGAATATAATATTTTCTTGAATTACATACCTAGTACATGGAATTTGATTATTGGACAATGTTAATGGATTTTCTGTGCCTTTATCATAGCTAAAAGTCTGGTATTGTAAGTTGGCTGGGTGACCTTGGGCCAATTACTCTTAGCCCAACTCACTTCATAGGATTGTTGTAGGGAAAATAGGAAGAATTACTAGGTATGTTTACCATGTTATTTATAAAAATAATAAAAGAGGAATAAAAATAAATAAATAAATACAAACATTGCAATGTTGGAACGATAAAAAATATGACCACATTTACTCAATAGATTGAAAACATGATTATACTATGTACTTGCTACTTCTGAGCTGCTTGCCCAAGAACATAAACTTCGTATGAATAAGTATAATGAAATAAGGGACTATTTATACCAGTAGGTTAAATGTATGTTATTTTCTTCGGTTCTGTTTTTCTTTGCTTATTTTTAATCCCTTGTTGTTGTTGTTTTTTGATTTTTTTCTGTTTTATCTATACTTACTTTAAAAGTAATAACGATATATTTTTTTTAAATGTTTAGCTTGATTTTTATTCCATGGATATGTCCATTAGCTTCCTTGGAATTAATAATGGAAGTGATTCGCTGCTGTAGGTGCTCGGGATACTACTTTCCCAGTTTACTTTTCTGTTTAACTTTTAGAATTAAATTGATGTGAAATTTCATACTATAGAATGTTTATACTTTCATATTAAATGTGTATGTAAATGCCTGTATTACATTCCCATGTATACATTTACAGGGAGGCATTGTCAGATTTGAATCACAATCTATTAAAGAAATCTCGGGCACAGAGAAATATTAATGATGATAATTGAATCCAGACAATTAATTTACAAGATTTATCTATAGAAATGTGAATGTATCTGTTCGGCTTTCAGTATGTTAAAAAGTAAAGCTATAAACTAGAAACTAAAATATAAAACCACAATTTTATTTTATTTTTTATATAATCTGAGAAAGACATTCCATTCCCCTTTTGCATTTTGTCCCATTAGCTCATCTCTGAGTTATTTAAATATTAAGCCAATAAATCCATTGATCACCAATACTTACAGAGCATGATATGAGGTCCCAGAAATATGCATTAAAATTGTTATAATGCTTTTGAGTAGTAGCCTTTGTCTTTGAAACTTCAGGTGATATATTTGAATATACCTCTATAGATATACTATCTATAGAGATATGGTATAAAAAGAATTATATGTGATTTCCTAACTTCAGAGAACTTTTCCCCTAATCAAAGCTAAGTTAATCAAATTGAAAGCCTGATTCTCTAGAGAAGAAAAATTGCTCCAGTATAACAGACACCATACAATGGAGGTCTGATAAATGTAAATGAAAACATGTTCAGAATATATACCTACAATTATAATAAAAGAGTTAGAATTAATTCATATTGAACTGCTTAAACAGGGAAATAATAGAAGTGATTGGAGCGATTTATTATGAGGAACTTGGGTGATGCAATGCAGACAAAGAATTGAAAGAAATAATTGGGGGATCTTGATTACACCTATTATTTTGGTTGAAACTTATGTGATGAACTCTAGGTTTGTAGAGTAGAATGATGTGCTATCATTGTTGCTTTTTACTGTCCTTAGACAAGGAATAACTTCGATAGAGCTAGAATTTTTACTATAACTAGAGCTTCTATTTTATATTGTAATATAATATTGATTTGAAAAAATGTGTAAATAGACACATTTTTCATAACTGTAAATAGCATTTTATTATTTTTCAGGATATAGTATCTCTGCAACTTTAACAAGATTTTGTACTGTAAATTATTGTAGCCAAATAAAACAAATCCTACTCCACTATCAAGAGAGCCTAATAATTTAAAAATAAAATGCAGAATGAATGTGGATGGGATTCATTGTTTCTTTCAAGATGCAGATTGGCTACTATTTGTAGGCAAAATTACTATGCAGTAACATGTCTAGATATATAATCTCCATTAATGCCAACACATTTGTAGAATAGACGGATGAAATGTATTTTTAGGCAGCAAGATAATATAGACAATTCAACATTTCATCATTTAATTCAGAATGTATTCTGAATTAATACATGCAAACACACATAACATATGTTTTCATTGCTTTTTCAAAAATTATTATTATTAATTTTCTGCCATGGAAGTAAAAAAATACATTTATAGATAGGATGTGAATATTGGAGAAACCCTTTTGTAAAACTGGCTTGGGCATTTGAACATGATGTATTTTGAGCTTCTATTTTATATTGTAATGTGTTCTTTTATATTTATTGTTTATACTGATTTATTTTTGATTTTCTGTCAGCTATGCAGAATCATATTTTGCATTTTGGACAATCATACCAACTATTTAAATTAATTAAATTTGTAAGGGAATGGCAACAATGTAAAAATGATGACTAGGCAGATGTGACTTGGTTGTTTTTAAGTATGTACATAGAGTATGTACTTTGTACATAATTTGCATTGTTTTAAGCAGTACATATTCAGAACATGAAATTAAATATACACAATATAACAACATACACACACTCATACACATACAAAGTATATTCTATGCCAATAAACTTGAAATCAATAATTTCTTTAAAATGACCAATCTTTCTAGCTGAATGACAGCTGATTTCTTAACAGAAGTGATACAGCAGCTCTGGTTTTCTTGTCTCCATCTGTTCGTTCTCTATCAGGTGGATGCTGAACAGGTGACAGGGAAACAGTTATTTTACTTTTTTTAGAGTTTCAAAATAACAATGTTTGACATATATTGGTGAAACTGCTGTTAGCATCTCTTAATTTTTTAATGACATATCAAATAATGTTATAATGGTCATACAGCAGCATGTTAATGAAATATTGATTCTTTGGGACATTGCTTATTATGCTGGTATAATAGAAATTTTACTTAAAAGAGTTTATTTCAAGAGCTTTTAAAAACAATAATTGTTTTCTTTTCTAGAGTTTTGGACCTTGTACAAAATACTACAGAATTGCCTTTTTGGCTTATATTGGCTTATATAGCTATTCAATAATATACAGTGTACAATATACAAGAAACAATAATTGTTTTCTTTTCAATTCAATTTCAAATTTATTGGTCACATACACAGTCATACATGGTACGATATGCAGTGAAATACTTATGCAACCGCGGGTAAGTT
>JAEANM010016969.1:1889-13101 GCA_017656035.1 Myanophis thanlyinensis
GTTGGCCATGGTGAGTTGGCCATGACAAGTTAGCCATGGCAAATTGGCCATGACAAGTTGGCCATGGCAAGTTGGCTATGACAAGTTGGCCCTGACAAGTTGGCTGTGGAGAGTTGGCCATGTCAAGTTGGCCATGGTGAGTTGGCCATGACAAGTTAGCCATGGCAAATTGGCCATGACAAGTTGGCCATGGCAAGTTGGCTGTGGTGAGTTGGCCATGGTGAGTTGACTATGACAAGTTGGCCATGGCGAGTTGGCTATGACAAGTTGGCCCTGACAAGTTGGCTGTGGAGAGTTGGCCATGTCAAGTTGGCCATGACAAGTTAGACATGGCAAGTTGGCCATGACAAGTTATCCATGGCAAATTGGCTATGACAAGTTAGCCATGACAAGTTGGCCATGACGAGTTGGCCGTGGTGAGTTGACCATGACAAGTTGGCTGTGGCAAGTTGGCCATGTCAAGTTGGCCATGACGAGTTGGCCATGGCGAGTTGGCCATGACATGCTGGCTATGGCAAGTTCTCTGTAAACCTGGACTGCACCAGATATTACTGTATGTCACAACAAACCTGGGTTTGTGACAAAACAGACCTTTTAAAACAACCTGCAACTGACATTTGCAAAAAGGACGCAATTATTGGATGCACCTTTTTTCAACCACCTACTTGCCAAATACACCCCAAATAACCATTTGATCTGCAGCTTTTAAATTAATAATAAAACAACTTTAGCAACAAAACCCAACTGTATAAATAGGTCTCAAAAGAGTACAGGTAGTCCTTGACTCACAATAGTTCATTTAGTGACCGTTCAAAGTTGCAACCACACTGAAAAAATGTAACTAATGACCATTTTTCACATTTACGACCGTTGCAACCTGCCCTGGCCTACTGGGTTATGTGATCAAAATTCAGAGGCTTGGCAACTGACTTGTACTTATGACTGTTGCAGTGTCCTGGGGGGGTCATATGATTCCCTTTTGCGACCTTCTGACAAGCAAAGTCCATGGGGAAGCCAGATTCATTTAACAACCTTGTTGCTAATTTCACAACTGCAGTGATTGACTTAACAAATGGGGCAAATGAATGGGGCAAAACACACGTAACAAATTTCTCACTTAGCAACATAAATTTTGGACTCAATTGCAGTCGTAAGTCGAGGACTACCTGTATAGGATGAGAATCAGACTAATGGCCTTTTTTTTTTTTCAAAAAAAAAAAACCAAGAAAGGAAAATCTATTTCTTTAGTCATTTAGAGTTTGGGCTATGACTGATTTATTCCTATAGAGAGTTTTGATATTGCTTTTTCAAGAAAATTGTGAGTTGCGGCTTTCAGTGTTCCACGTAGCTTTTCTAAGGAGGGGGTAAACTCCGCTGAATTCAAGAGAATTAATTTAGAATTCTGCAACACCGATGTAGTTTACCAAGGGCATTGTTGATGGAAATCAATTATTATAGATAAAATATGTTTTGGAATTCATTGTTGGGATGTATTTTTATGCAACAACTACAGAAGTATTCAGCCAGCAGAGGGCAACGTTTACAAATTTAGATCTATGGTATATATAGCTCTATGTTCTTTTGCTCTAAAGGGAGTTTCCTGTTTCCCCTTACAGTTAAACAGCTGAGCAGTAAAGCACATGGTGACAGTTCTGTTTGTTCACCACTCTGTGGTGCTATATATAAACAGATTTTCTAACAATATGGTTGATATCAAGGGCTTTCCCAGGAGGGTCGAAAAAATTAAAATGGTTCCTGCAGGTACACAATCAAAATTACACAATTCTTTTTTAGATGTCATGCATACAAAAAAAAGAGGGAGGGTTTTTTCTAAGCAGCTGAGGGGACATATTGTTTTCTTTCACCCTTCTGTGGAGACTCAGGATAAGTATTAATATTAGTAGAGGTCGTTGTTAACTTTCTGGCCTAATTTGGCAGAAAAAACATACAGATAGTCCTCAATTTAAACTGTTGGTTTAGCAACCATTCAAAGTTATAACGACACTGAAAGAAGGGACTTATGACTGATCCTCACACGTTAAATCATCGCAGCAACTCCACGGACACATGATCAAAATTCGGGGACTTGGCAGCTGGCATGTATTTACGACAATAACAGCAGCCTGGCGTCAAATAATTGCCATTTGCGACCTTCCTAGCCGGCTTCCATCAATGGGAGAAGGCAGGTACACTTAACGACCCCATGATTCACTTAACAACCACCATGTTTTGCTTAAAGGCTGTGGAAAAAAGAGACTAGAAAATTGGGCACGACTTACTGAACAACCACCTTATCCAACACTGACCATTTTAAGACTTGTGGACTTCAACTCCCAGCATTCCTCAGCTCGCTATGTGGTACCGGCTAGGGGATTCTGGGAGTTGAAGTCCACAAGTCTTAAAGTGGTCAACATTGAACAACCTCTGTTTTAGAAGCTGCAGATGACGTCTTTGGAGAGCTTCTGCCTCCCACTGCAAAAAAACATAAGATTTAATTGAATCAAGCTTAGCACATGGTATAAATGCAGCCAGGGGTCTGACTAAGCCCACCATCCCAAACCAAAAAGCACATTTGAACCTTAAGCCACCAATGCTGGTTTACTCACAGGTACTCTCTGCACGGCTTGGTTGGAACAAGGAAGGGGGAAGCTAGGGATTAGGGTTTGGGGGAAGGGTCTCGGTGATCCTCAAGATTTGGGGAAGGGTTTGAGCTGGAGGAGGACTTCATCTACCATCCTCTGGGCCTCTATAGGTCAACTACCTCCTCGGAGGTGGCCTTGGGCCCTTTCTCTGACCTCGTGGCCACCTTGAACTGGCGGCGCAGGAACCCGCCGTAGCGCTTCTGCTTGTCCCACTTGAGTTTGGGACGGATCCTGCGCATGAAGCCCCCGTAACGTTTGTGAAGGTCCTCCAGGTCGCCCCCATCCTCCTCTTCCTCGGTACCCACCGCCCCAGAGCCCCTCTTGGGGAACTTGCGGAGGAAGCCTCCGTAGCGTTTCCTCATGGCCTTGAGAGAGGCCGGATCTGGTTCCTCCTCTTTCTGGGAGAGCAGATCCCGAATTCCCAGCGGGTTTCTCTCCGAGTTTTCCTCTTCCGCCTCTGCCCTTTCCGCCATCTTCTGGAGGAAGCCCCCGTAGGCCTGGCGGATATCTCCCTTGGGGAGGGCACCCTGTTGGAGAAAACGGGTGGGGATGAGAAGAAGGAGGAGGAATATAGAGATGACCTCTAGTTTTAAACATGTTTTTAAAACATAAGGCAATTTATGAAGAATATTTTAGCTGATATTTACTGGTTCTCTTTAGCCTAGAGAACCAAACACAAGGACCTTCATATTTAGAGATATTTGGTGTAGTGTAGAAGTTAAGGACTAGGATCAGAGATATTCAAGTTCAAGTTCTCCCTAATCATGAAAACTTACTGGATGACTTGGGTCAGTGACTACCCCTCAGCCTAATCTACCTCTTGGGATTGTTAATGGAGGGAAATTGGAGTGAGAATTGCAGGTATAACTATCATGTGCTCCCTGTAGAAGGAGAGCTGAATTAATTAATGATCAACAAAAACAAGGCATCTCCAATCCTTTTCTGGTAAGCAAATTGTATTATAAGGCACACACGCTTTTATGAGATACCACTTGCATCATCATTTGCACAGAGTGGATGAGGAGGAAAGAAGAGAGGGGAAGACAAGTTAGTGATACAGATACAGACTCTGTGTGAGACAGTTCACAAGTACCTTATCAATTAGCAATTATATGGTGTTAAAACCTCCGGCTGTATTTGTTGAGACCTCTTGAGATAGCCTGAAACCTTTTGATGTGAGTTCAACAGTCTCAAATTAAATCTGACATCAGTTCACCCATTCCATGCCTCTAATGAAGTCAGGGGCAGTTGACAAAAAGTTTAGGCCTTTTAACAGTTTAGGCCTTTCTGTTCATCAGAAAGAGTGCTTCCAGATGCCTTCTGATTTTTTTTACTGTCTTAAGCTCTTGAACAAAAGGTAGGATATGAATCACATCAATCACAATCAATGTTGAGAAGCCAAAATGTTTTCATTGCTAAGATTTAATGGGTAGAGATGAAAGTCAGCCCCATAGCTGGGTCCTGCTATGCGTCTTTTTCACAGTGGCAATTTTTCTTCTTATGTTAGCAGTAATGATCTTTCCTTCATGACTAGGTCACCCTGTATTGCTTTTCACACATTGCATATCCTGAAATGATAGCTTTTAACTTAGAAATCAGTAAGAAGAGCATACCACCAATAATAAAATAATTCTAATGAGTTTTGCTAGCTTCCTCATCTCCAACTATCATCTTACAGTAATAACTGAAGAATGTGGACAATGAAATGGTATCAACATACCTGATCAACCAATTCTTATTAATTGATATACAGATCTACAGAACAAGAAAAGGAAAATGCATTTTGATACAAAGAAAAGCATCATTTTCTATTGATTTGTTTTGAAAAAAAAATGCAAAGGTAGAAAAACAATCTGAGGAAAAACTAAAACTTTTTAGATGACCTACTCAACAGAGAAATACAGTGAAAGTTCAATTTTTCTGACCCAATTTTGCAAATGTAGGTAGTCCTCGTCTTACAACACTTCATTTAGTGGCTTCATTTAGTGTTCGAAGTTACAACAGTACTTTAAAACAGCACTTTAAAAAATGATTTATGACTGTTTTTCACACAACTGTTGCAGCATCCCCATGGTCACCTGATCAAAATTGACTGGCAATTGACTCATATTTATGACAGTTGCAGTGTCCTGAAGTCATGTGATCACTTTTTGCAATCTTCTGACAGGCAAAATCAATGGGAAAGCCAGATTCACTTAACAACAGTGTGACTAATTTAACAACCGCAGTATTCACTTAACAAATGTGGCAAGAAAAGTCATAAAATGGGGCACAATGCACTTAACAAATTTCTCACTTACCAACAGACATTCTGGGCTCAATTGTGGTCATAAGCCAAAAATTACCTGTAAGGCTAAGGAAGTTTCATTCATATATATAAACACATAGCCATCCTGTCATCATTCATCCCATTTCAGAAGTATGCTTTCTGAGCTTCTTTCATTTGTATTACTTAAATCAACCAGAAGCAACTTTAATCAAGTACTTTTGCACAACCAGTAGAATAAATAATATCTGAAGTGAAAATTGCAACCAGATGTCAATTATATGTATATCTATTGCATTCATGTAAACATTCCTAGCAGACAAGACAAGATAATTAGTTTCTGACTCCCAATTATCTGTGTGCTATGATGGGATATGTGCACATATACATAAATGAGAAGGGCACACATATTACAAATTACTTATTTACCATACATGTTCCTCTAAATAGCTATTGCTATTTATTTTACCTTTATGCATTTTGTTTTAGAAGGAAAAAATACCACCTTTAATTATACAATGATTTCCCTGTGGTTACATCTAATTCTTATTCATAAAAGAGAATAAGAGTTGAAGCATAGATTTAATCTTCTTAATTTTAATTGTTTTATCTTTTTTACCTTCTGTAACATATCCATATCACTATAACAGTGAGATGGAAAGCATATAAATTTAATAAATAAATACGGTAATGTTGTTGAACAAGTGGAGAGTCAGTAATGTTAAAGTGCAAGTTCTGAATGGGTAATATTTCCAGTTATTTGTGTGTTGATGGACTTTAAATACTGTAAATATTATAAATATTATAAAAATATTTTCAGGATTGTAGATCATTATGTCTAAAAGTCAAAAACATAAGACTGATAATGCCTTCAGTCAATGTAACAATGTAATCTGCAACAGTCAAATCTGGCTGAAAACAAATAATATGATAAGCAATCATTGAAAAGTTATTTGGTGCTGCATAAATTGAGTTAAGAAAAACTAGATATTACAGTATAAATACTACCCATAATATAGAAAAACAGATAGATAGCATCATGAAGATTGTGATTAAAAGCCTTATTGGCCTTCACAGAAGTTAATAATGTTGAAGTGACTAGAATGTCCTCCTGAGAAGATAGATGTAGGTTTATAAGACATGCTGTAAGGTTAAAGAAGATTTTAATATAATTTCAGACAAATTATACTAAAAAAAAATTAATTTCTGGCACATAGTACTAGATGAATATTATTTTTGCACAATAAGGATAAATTTTGTCCAGTTACCTTCAATAATCAAGGATCATGAAAATCAGCTTTTGTGTGTGATCAAGCACAGCACTTTTTTTCCAATATTATTTCCCTGTCTGAAGATTTATCTGCATCTTCACAAGAATAAAATTGTTCAAGCCTAAGAAGAACTAGAAAGTTCTTTTTTGGACCCAGTTCAAAATTCTAAAAAGCTGATGTCCAGTTTTCAGTGGAGTTGCCACACAATCCTTTTATGTTAATCTTTATAGTAAAAATAAATAAATGGGTAACATTTGGCTCTCCAGTAAACAATGATGAAGTGATTCAAAAATATAGTGCCATGTAAGATACACCCTATCACATGCCTGCATCAAGAAAGCCTGCATTAGGGTATCTGGCTAAGATTGTTAAAGCCATAATAATCATTGATTTTTTAAGAATGTGTTATTTATACTGTAGTATAAGAGAAAATTTGTACTGTAATGCAAAAAGAAATTTGTGAAGCGCAGGATACTAATGTATAAAATAAAACAAATATACAAATACATATTCAAATGCCTATGCATAAGTCTGCAAATGTGTAAGTAGGCAATTATATCCCAGGGTCCATCACTTGAAGTAACACACAATTGACTGAAGACATCCTTGCCAATACCTGAAATGTATCACACTCACCCACAAATCTGCTCTGAAGTTCAGTAAAAGAAAGTAAAGACATTTTGCATCACGGCAAGTAGAACTTTGAAAGTAATCCTTATCTCTTTTTAGATGGCACACAATCATATTGCAGTGGGCACCACCATATAACTGCTATTCTTCTTATATTCAAGATTATATGTGGAGACTTAGCTTATTTTTCAGTGTTTTTAAAGACTTGGATTAAATTGCTTTTAGTACTAAAATTTAAACATTCATTTTAAAAATATATGCATTTTACCATTCATTTGGGATATTTTTAAATGAACAATATGTGTTGATTATACTATAAAAGTAACTTTAACCAAAAAAAGTCCAATCTTTGACACCTAGTGATTACATGGATATATCAATAGGATTTTTCTATTTCCAGACTACTCTACAGTTATTGAATTGTCTAATAGTCACCTATCCTAGTACAAACCAGGTCTGGTGTCCTTAATTTTTGGAATTCAGACAAATTAGACCAGTTATTACCACCCAAGCAGCTGTATTCAAGCTGTTATCTAGTAGGTTCAGTCTGGTGAATGAAAACTAGTTGTTAATCTTCTTCTGTTCTTCCTTGGGGTCTTTCCTAAGTGGTCTTTGCAGGCAGCCCTCAGATTCTGCATCTTGTGCCCCTTTTATTTCTTGCAGGGGAATACCTGAAGACAAATAGTGTAGAATAATTAAACTGGTTAAATTGCAAAAATAATCTTTTATGGTGAAATAGGAAGGGAGATGAATATGGTAGCCTGCTTTCTGTGCTTGAGGGAAGGGGATAGAATGGGAGTGGACTGCTTTGTTTTAGAAGGCCTGTGTGTGCATGTTTAGACAAAGTACTGGAGTCTCATTACTGATCAGGGACAGGGATAGAAAGAAGTTGTAAATTGTTATTAACAGGTTGTAGCCTAATTTAGATAATACCCTGGCTGTATTTTGTCCTGGTGCCAAGAAAACTACGTGGACATATCCGTGGAGATATCATGAGTCAAGTTTGACCTGAAGGAAACTTGACTTGAACCATCTAAAGTTCAGTCTTCTATTCTGGAGAAAAGCCAGTTGAACACAATGAGACAGATATATGAGGCAATAAGTATAAAGTTGCCCAGAAAATATGCAGCGGAGGGAAGATGATTTTTTACAGCTTATATGATCACTCTGAGCACTTTCATTTAAGCAAACCATCCAAAATAACTTCGAAAGGTGTTTTTTTTTTTTCAAAAGCCAACGCACAGAGATTGTTTTACATTAGAAAATGAGGAAAAAAAAATTCTCATTTCCTGTATCCAGCGATGTGTGTTAGATATTTGGATGGGAGATTTTAAAAAAATGTTGAAGATGAGCAATGCCAATAACCCATCTGGATTATTGGTTCAACAGCATCACTTATGTTTTGTAGTAACTATATCTTGTAGTAAGCCATTGGAACAGGACAATCTGGAAATTGCAATAAATACATAGCTAATAATTTAATTGCTTTTAGAGTATTTAAAATGAGAAAATGTCTTTCAAAACCTCTGGTTATTTGTACAGTTATTATATTTGTTTGTGTAAGTATGAAATGGGGAGGGAAGAGGAATCTCACTGAAACAGCAGTAGATTTCTATAGCAAAAGGTATAAGGTTTTTCCTGTCCTTCTGATTTAGTACTTCTGTTTGCATTCCTTTAAAAGGATCGTTTTAGTTCCTTTTCACCTGGAGGAATCGCCTGTGGTCACAATGGGTTGGACATCACTTCGCAACTAACAACAAGTTCATTTTCTTTCTGAACAGTGTGCTGAATTGCTCAAGGAATTTTGGAAACTCTAATCTCTGGTTAGTCTAGTATCAGTGGATTGACTTGCCTCAATGGAAGTCACTGAACAACTTGCCTCCGGAAGTTGTGGGTGCTGCAGCACTAGAAGTTTTTAAGAAGACATTGAACAGTCTGTAGATATTCTCAGTCATTGAGGTCATCGTTGTCCCAAAAGTGCTTTTTCAGGAGGCAACTGGACTTTCTTGTTTTTTTCTTTTGAAGATGTTTTGCTTCTCATCCAAGAAGCTTCTTCAGCTCTGACAGGATAGTGGGGAATGGAAGGATTTATGTTCCTTGTAGACAGCTGGTAATCTGCATCCTTTTAGAGGGTTGTTGAAGCACTTGGAGAGTTATCTGGGTCTTTGGGATCACCTGAATAGTGCTCCTGGATTTTTCTGAATTTTTCTCCATTGTGCTAGCAGATAATCCAATGACTAGGTATTTCCTCTGTTCCAATCACATGACTGAGTCAATCAAATTGAAGACATACCCCCTGTATCTGGTTGTCCCAGTTTTTTCAACTCAGTTCTGTTCGAACAGCTTTTTGCTAGAGCTCCAATCATTGGATTCTTTAGATTCTTTCATCTTACTCTCATTCTTGGACCAGGTCAGATTTTGCATTTAATTCCAGGGAGGCTGCTGAATATCACATACTTTCTCCCCTTGTGTGGAGGGCGATCCACGCCTGACAGCTGGGCCATGTTTTGCTAGCCTGGGGTCTAAGGCCTGGGATCCTTCCCTGACTCACCCCGGCCACGGGATACTTTAATTGTTTGGCCGCAGAGCAATTTCACCTTCTCGCGCTCTTCATAGCAGCAAGTGGCTAGGCAAGGTTTTTGGCCTCAGCCTATTTCCCCTGTGTGACTGACAGCTCCCATGCTCACACGGAGAGCAGAGGCGGTGATACTGCTGGGCTTGGTCTCCACCTATCTCTACCCCCACTTGCTGATGTCAGATTCAGGATAATGTCAGGGTTCCACACAACATCAGCAATGCCATCAGAACTCCAAAGAAATGAAAGTCCTTATAATAAGATTTTATTGAAGACATTGTAATAGTACAGTCTGAAGAAATCCTGAATCTGAAATTCCAGGGCTTTCTCCACTCAAGTAAAGTAAAAGTTCCACCCCACTAATTTTCACATGTTAATTTCACACCAACCCCTTCAAAGAAAGTTCCAACATTCATTTTGACTCCTCCTCTCATAGGTGCCACAACCCAGAGAAGATTCCCATGAGAAATATTTCTAAAAGAATGCAGAATAGATAACAGCTGTCAAGCCGGTTCTTCCAACCTCCACTCCCCCAACTCGTTGGCCTTGCTAAAACTGTGTCAAAGCTGAAAGGTCCAGTGTAGTATTTGTAAAAGCACCAACTAATAAATTTCCAGCCAACAAATCTCTTTTTAGCATGACAGCCAGTCTATCACAGGGCTTTGGAGAGATGCCCAACCCTTTTTTCCGGCCAATCGTTGGGTTTCAGGTAGCTGCCTTTCCCATTTTTACAGCTGATCATTGCAGCCTTCCTCCGGTTCTCCAGAACAGGCTAGGTCTGGCCACAGCAGGGGTTCTGGGCAGCTGTCCTCCCCTAGGAACTGTTTTCCAGTATGTCCCCAGCATTAAAACCTCTCCTCACCTCAGCTATAGCCGTCTGGGCCTCCATTTGAGTCTTCTTGGCTGTTGCAAAAGAGTGCAAAACATGCAGAAGAGGGAGGGGGAGGAGTTCTTTCCCTCCCTCACTCTGATTGGTTGGGTTCTTCCTGCTCAGTTGCCAGGCAGATTTCCCTACTGTTTTTGCCTTCTACTTTATTTTGATTGGTTGGGCTGAATCTGCTCTGTTTCCAGGCAGATTCCCCTGTTGCCTTTGCCTTCTAGAGCTCTACTGTAGGCTTTCATTGTCTGTGGACTGCAACATTGTTATTTGCCAGGAGCAGAGCTCCATCTCCTGGCCTTTGGCTGAAGTGCAGCTTTTCTACAAATTAGTTAAGTTTTTTTGTGCACATAGCTGCACCTGTTTTCTTCTTTTTTTTGGAGTGCTGCTCTCATGGGGGATGATCCTCAGCCCCTAGGGGCAATCAGGGAGGATGCAGCCCAGGGACCTTCTACATCTCACCATTCCTCCAATGGCAGGAAGTTCTGTCTAAATCTGCAGCCAGAACAGCCTCAACTAATATCAGGGCCAAAGCCCTTCACAAGACATCCAGATCTGAGGAGAAAATTGCCTCCAGGTGTCAAAAAGCCATTGAAAAAGAATTTTAAAAGGTCAAGAGGACCAGAGCAACCACTCCAGGGTTGTTCCCTTCCCCCTCCTCCATTCCCAAACCTGTGGGGGACCACGCTCAAACAGGTCTTTCCCAGACCAGGCAAGAGAGGGTTCACCATCTTCCTCCTTGGATTGCATCAGCCTCGCTTACACATACAGCTGCAGGATTAAGGGGCAGGGATGATTTGTTAGAGGTTGTGATGGACCTCAGGTCTTCTTTGATATCTGCCATTGCACATGGCTTTTTACGTCCTGTCCGGGACGTCCGGGCGGGTTTTATAAATTTTATAAATTTACCCGGACGCCCCGGACTGGACGTAAAAGTGGCGACGTCATGTC
>JAEANM010016970.1:0-10298 GCA_017656035.1 Myanophis thanlyinensis
AAAATTATGAATTATAAAATTAAAACCAATTAATTTAAAACCCCAAATAATTGATGCTAGGCCAGACCGGCCTGTTGAAACAAATGGGCCTTTAATGCGTGCTGGAAGGTCCACAGGTCTGTGATGGTCCGGATCTCCGGGGGCAATTTGTTCCAAAGGGAGGGTGCCCCCACATAGAAAGCTCGAACCCTTGAGGCTGCCAGACGACAACGTCCATGAAATGGCACCCCAAGGAGGCCATTAAAAGATAAAAGATAAAAAACACAATGGCAGGGACGATGAGCACATCAGTGCGCTTATGCACACACACACACCCCTGCTGGTATGGTGTAAGGTTCACGGAAGTCAATTTGCAACTGGAGCTATGAGAGTTTGAAACAACTGAATCAGGTAGAGCATTCCAGACTTTGACAATTCTATTACAAAAGTCATATTTTTTGCAGTCAAGTTTGGAGCGATTTACATTAAGTTTAAAGCAGTTGTTAGATTAAACATAGCTAAAGGGTCTGTCTACTTGAAAAGAGGTAAGCAGTGGAGAACTGCAGGGTTCTGTCTTGGGCATCTTCAAAAATGACTTAAATGAGATAAGAGAAGTTTGTAAAAATTGTGAATTACACAAAATTTGAGGATGAGGAAATCTAATTCCTTAGCAAACAAGCTCAGAATTCTATAGGAATATTAAGAACTGTTATATTTTCAATATATAATATTCATATATGATAAATCTGTACACGTACACACATATTCCACCTATTCATATACTTTTCCAACTGTACAACTGCTTCATTCAAGATGCAGATGCACAGGATCAGTACAAAGTTAATTTATTCCATTTTTGCATCCACATAATAAAGAGATTATCTAAGATCCCCTGATCATTTACTTATCCAAAATTACAGTGTAGCTTCAAATTAACTTTTGTTCAAAAGGAACATTAAGGGAACTAAAGAGCTGCCTCGCACATCTGCTTTTTGATACAGCAAATTCTCTTCTGCAGTCTGTGTTTCATTTGGATTAAGAGACATTTGTTCACCTATATAAGAACCTTCTAATTTTTTTCTCTTTGGTAAACAGGCTTTTTGACAACTTCCAATGTTCCTTTTTCCTCTATAGCTGAAAACCTGGATTACTCATGATGACAATAATAGATATTTGTATATTATTAATAATATATACAGTAAAATGGAATATTATATAATAATAATTATCTGGCTTATTCATGAATGATATTGTGGATTATAACACAGAATCAAGTTACCTGTTAGATTGTCTCTTCTTAAGGATATCTACTCATCCTAACAGGTCTGACAGGGTGGGTATGCTCCTAGTCCTTTTCCAGTGGTGGCATTCAGCCTGGTCACACTGGTTCTATCAATCCAGTAGTGGCGATGATGTTTGGCCTCGCCCACCCGCCCCTGCCCTTTCTTGTCCTACATCCCCTTCTTTTTTTTCTCTTTTGCTCACCTGAATTGTGCAGAACAGCTGTTTTGCACATCTCTGCAACCTTCCTATTCATCTGGGCTGCCTCTGGTAAGGAAAAACTTGCATTTTAGAAGCCGCGCAGCAGTGCAGATGGCACGTGTGCACCAAACCAGTAGTAAAACCAGTTGCATCCTACCACTGTCCCTTTCCCTAAATATTGTCATCTGATGGGAGATAGGAAGTGTGCCTTTTTCATGGTAGCCCCTTCCTTATGGAAGACACCACCTTCGGAAGTTTGGCAGGCCTCCACCCTTAGCCTTCCATAAAGTTTTGAAGACTTGTTCTTTTCCCCAAACACTGGAGTCAGATTGAATGACCGCACATTAGAAGCTGGACTTCCAGGTGCTTGTGGTTTTTAATGTTTTAATGGGTTTAGTTTTATAGTTTTAATATGGCTTTATAGTTTGAAATTTTGGTTGAGAGTGGCCCAAAGTTGATTAGAAGTTGGGTGGCTCTAAATACATAAACAATAAAAGTGACTATGCAAACACTGAGTTTGGACTGTAGTACAGGTAGTCCTCGTTTTACAACAGTGCATTTAGTGACCATTTGAAGTTACAAGGGCACTGAAAAAAAAGTGATTTAGGACCATTTTTTTTCATACTTATGATCTCTGCAGCATCCCCATGGTCATGTGATTTACATTTAGATGCTTGACTACTCACATTTGTGACAGTTTCAGTATCCCAGGTGTCACATGTTCACCTTTTCCAACTTTCTGACAAGCAAAGTCAATAGGAAAGCCAGATGCACTCAACAACCACGTTACTAATTTAAAAACTGTAGTGATTCACTTAACAAATGTGACCAGAAAAGTTATAACATGGGGCCAAACTCACTTAACCAATTTCTTACTTAGCAACATAAACGTTGGGCTCAATTGTGGTTGTAAGCCAAGGACTACCTGTACTGCCAAGTTACTGATTCAGAGAGCTACCTTAAAAATTGAAGTATAATATGGAATTTCTTTTTAAAAAAACAAACAAACCTGAAATTATTATTACTTTTTATTAGGAAGTACCCCTGGGCAGAAAAGTTGAGATTTCAAGAAATAATGAAAGTATTCTTTATCAGAGGAACACAGCTAAATCCGTGTTCACTGATGAGGTGCACAGAATCCAAAATTAGTGGTAGCAAAGTCACATTCCTATATATCACAATGGAGAAATGACCATCTGGTATGCACTGTGCAGTCAGTGGAAAAGGAAAGCCAATATACAACCAACATGAATATCATATTGTATGACTGATATGACATAAGATGGTACAGGAAGATTCTTCTTGCAAAGGTTCAGGTTGTTTTATAATCCAGGTTTCCCCAGCTTGTCTAATGTTAAATATTTTGTCCTCAAAGCAAATTTCATTGTATTCTTAAGATGCCTGTATTAAAGGGATAGTAAAAGCTTTTAATTTACCATAGTACAATTGCCATAGTAACAAGGAACAGTAGATTTAGCAGCGACCATTTTCTTCACATTCCCTCTCAGAGATAGGTTGGAAGGCATCAAGAAGCCAATGTTTCTGTACAGTTTGGCATATACTGCTACTTCGACCATCTACAGCTGAAAATCAAATTGTTAGAAATAATACAGTCTAAACAATCCCTTTCAATATAGAATATATGTCTGTTATTGTTGAACTGCTATTTCATTTGGCCTCTCATGCTGAATTATGGTAATTGTAATAATTAACATTTTTGAATGTTACAAATCTATATTTAAGGCACTTATATGGGGGTTTTCTAGCATTTGAAAAAACATTTGCCTCATTAAAAAAAACCTATCCAAGATGTATAAAATCATAAATCTAAAAGTCCATATTGAGACAGTATTCTACAAAGACTTCACAAAACCATATTGCTTTGGAAAAAATGAAGGATAAACCTGAAAAGGGAGCAAAAAGTTCATAAGGATAAATTCAAGAGCAAAACAAAGAAAATAAATAATTAAATTTATTAAATAAAAAAATCTTTCTGAAATAAAGGACTGATCATTATAATAAGGTAATTGTAACTTTACTCTTTTTTTTTCTTTTTCTTTTCTTTATTGCAGATTCTAAAAAATAGAGAATTATACATTCTGCCTGGCAAATGCACTGGACATTTTAGCCCCACTTCATGGAAAAAGTTTTTACCAGTAGCATTGAGTACTTCCACTCTAAGGGTCATTACAAACTGTTTTTTTGAATTGAAAAAAGGTAAGGCATCATCAGTAATTAAGAAAAGGGCAATGGCTCAGTGAAAAGTTCTATTATGAAATCTAAGAGATCATCCAATATTTGTAAGATTCTTGTATGAAATTTATGTGAAAAACTATATACCAACATTTCATAGATCTGCTCATATTCATTCAGTCCTAATGGGTGGGAACAAGAATAAATAACATCCAATGGAACTTTGAAGTAACCTAATTCTGAAATGCTATAGAATTAAGTGATACAAAGCAAGATTTTTTTTATCTCACTATATTCTTAGCTGTTGTTCATCAATTAAAATAATTGAAGATCAATTAACAACTTTTAATAGCTGATTGAAGTATTCCAAGATAATGTGTTTATTGTAACAGATCCTTTTGTTACAACACCTACATCCTATCTATAAAATTAATTACTATCACTTTAGTAAAGGAATATTCAAATAGAGAAGTAATCATCACAACACTTTGTTTCCAGGTAATGGAAATACAAAGACATTTACTTAGATTGCTGTACCAGCTTTCTGAAAATAATGGGGAAATGATATATTATTTCAGAACTTTGTAACCTTTAGACCAATTTCGTTATTTTCCCTTCTACTGCTTATTCTCAAAAATATCAACTCTAAAGTTTACCACACATTAGTCCTGTAGGTCAAATACTCTATGTCCTACCCTCTTTGTTATTCTTGTGTAGTCCTTTCTCCTTGTCATGAATTCTTATAGCAGACAACAATGCTCCATTGGTAAAATGGGAGAGCTTTAAAATCTGTGTTCATTGTCATGCTAAAATAGCAGAAGTATTATGTCTGTTTGTTTGCTGTTATAGAATTAAAATCAAAGTCTGAAACCCACGTAATTTAATTCAGTATTCTCAATAATTCAATATTACAGGTCATTCCTAGCCAATTCAAGGTACTTTTTTTTTTTTTTTTACAAAAGGACATATTTTTTTTACTTCCTATACAGAAAGCAAATGCATTATCAACTGAATTTTATTGGAAATGCAGGCTATAGGACTAGGAACTCTACAATATCCTAACCAATAGGCTATCTAAAAACAGCTTAAAACAATCTAAAAGATTTGCATTTCCTCCAAAAGAGGAAAACATCTTATAAAGTTCTGGGAGAATAACCAAGGCTTAAGAGCTGCAACCCAGCTCAGCTGAGGGATATCAAATTAGGGAAGAGTTCTTTCAGAACACTTGGATGTAGCATTAGAAAATATAGATAGGTTCTATAGAATATAGATAGCCTGGTCACACTGGTTCTGGTGATCTAGTAGTGGTGACATTTGGCCCTGCCCACCCGCCCCTGATGATGTTTGAGCCTTCCACCTGCCTCTGCTCTTTTCTCTCTTATATTTGCTTCATTTTTTTTCTTTTTTACTTACCTGAATCACACAGAATAACTGTTCTGCGCACCTCCGCAACCTTTCCAATCACCCAGACTGCCCTCCGGTAAGCAAAAATAAGCAATTAAGAAGCCATGAGTGTACCAAACCAATAGCAAAACCAGTTGGATTCCACCACTGCAGCAAATACATATAGAGTGAATTCATAAAATGAAATTGGGGGGGGGGGGGGGAACCCTGTAAAATTCCAGTTATGAAAGGAAACAGAGGTAAAACATTGTATTTTCTCAACATAAAAATAATTAGGATTTTTTTAGAGAATAACTCATAATAAGCTTTATAGAATAATTTTGCTATATAATAGTGCATCAGAAATCAACACTGCAAATCAAATAATAGGTAGAAATTTGTTCCACATTTACTCATCTAAGAGTCAGAAGAGTTCTACCTCTATATAAGGTGCATGCAATGTTAATGGCAAGATGTCTCTGGAGATTCTCAGTCATCCAGGTCATAGTTGTCTCAAAGGTGTTTTTTCAAAAGGCAAGTGGACTTTGTGAAAGTCCACTTATCTTTTCAAAAAGCACCTTTGCATTGTCTGCAAGATATTCCTGTCATAATATATTAGATTGCTGTTCCACAGTATTGGCACACTTTTAAAGCTATTGGTTGCACCCAGAGGCACAGAAACAGCATTCTCAATAACATATTGCAGCCCAACAAGACAGACATAGACTACAGAGGATAATCAGAACTGCAGAAAAAACAATTACTACCAACCTGCCTTCCATCGAGGACCTGTATACTGCACGAGTCAAAAAGAGGGCTGGGAAAATATTTAAGGACCAGTCACATTCTGAACATAAACTGTTTCAATTCCTACTCTCAAAACAATGCTATAGGGCACTGCGCACAAGAATAACTAGATACAAGAACAGCTTTTTCTCAAATGCCATCACTGCTAAACGAATAATTCTCTCAATACTGTCAAACTATTAAATCTGCATTACTATTATTCTCATCATTCCATCACCCACCCACCCCACTATGACTATAAATTGTTGCTTGTATCCTTACTATTTATACTGATTATTGTCTCCTAGTATGATTTGACTGCTTATTTGTACCCTATGATTATCATTAAGTGTTGTGTCTTATGATTCCTGTGAATGTACCGTTTCCTTTAATGTACATTGAGAGCATATGCACTGAAGATAAATT
Source organism: Myanophis thanlyinensis (assembly GCA_017656035.1). Classification (NCBI taxonomy): domain Eukaryota; kingdom Metazoa; phylum Chordata; class Lepidosauria; order Squamata; family Homalopsidae; genus Myanophis; species Myanophis thanlyinensis. Next base: position 6,250 of record JAEANM010016970.1, read on the forward strand.
CCTGGTGTGTCCAATTACACTTGACCAATAAATAATTCTATTCTATTATATTCTATTCTATTCTATTCTATTCTATTCTAAAAAGGGACCTAGAAGTATTTTACTACAGTTATCCTGATTCAACCATAGCCCCTTTACCCAATAGGCACATTTAGATAAGCTTAAAGAAGTTATGATTGGTCAAAGCAACCAAAGTGTCTTTCCTTGGGCTTAGAAAAATTTGCACCATTCTTAAGGGAGACGTGAAGAGTAATCAGTTTACTCCTTTCCATTGCTCTCCAGCTTAAATTCCAACAGTACCAACTCCCCATTTATCCATTTTTATTTCCTCTGAAATTAGTTTTCTAAATCCAGCCATATTTGTTAAAGCAAAATAAACAATTTTTAAAATGGTATTAAATTAAGCAGTATCTGAAAATTTCTTTTGCCCCTTTTCCTGAGTCAGGATAATAAATTCTATATGTGACTTAAACAAGAGTTTTGAATAAAAAAGTGAAGTAAATGCCTTGGATCTACAGAAATGGCAGATTTTTTTTCTCTTTCTGGTTTATGGGGTAATAAACAAAGTTGCATTTTCCTTAGTAAATAATGCAGTTTATCTCTATAACTTGGATGCACATACACTCAGTATAATTATATTTCAAGATAAATTACAGTTTTGTGACAATTCCATAGAGAACTTCTAATATAAATAAACCACAAGGACACTTATTTATTATGGAAACACTCTGCTCCTGCAATTGGATTTCATGTAGAGTTAGGCATGGTTCTGCTCAGTAATTTCTACAAGTTTTTGTACAGCAAAATTTGTATATAATTATAGTATTAAAATGCAACAAACTTGGAGATTTAGCAGGGATTAAATATATATAGGTTCAGGCAGCTTCATATCTTTAGCTTCTTCTAAAAGATGGTTAGTTGGCCTTTAAAAATATATTCTCAGAAAGTAAAAGGTTCAACAGGTATTATTTTCTGAAAAGAAATCAATACTTTCTAAACACTTCTTTTTCTTTGCAATTGTTAAAAAATGTATAGTAGAGTAAGCTCTTTCCCATCAAATGAAGTGAAAGAAGATGCCGCCAGGGAGATGACCCCTAGTTTTCTTAGCAGATAAATCTTTCAAGGTGTTAATTTGGTTGTGGAAAACTTAATTTTTTCCTCTCCGACTCTTTTTGAATGCTAAATGAATCACAAACATCAACTACATCTAAGATTTTGTGTAAATCTAGTCTGTATAGTCTAGGCCAGGGGTGGGCAATTACGGCTCCTTCATGACTCATGGACTTCAAGTGTCAGCATGGCTGGCTCAGGAATTCTGGGAGTTGAAGTCCACGAGTCATGAAGGAGCCGTAATTGCCCACCCCTGGTCTAGGCTTTAGTTTATTCTATGTATTTATAAAACTGGGTTGAGTAAAGCATGATTAATTTAACCCTGAATGACTATGTTTATAAATGTAGCCTTTGTTTGTCATAGTCAACTAAATAAGATAACTCTGATAATTAATTGACTAGATTAACATGCACTAAGCTTGGGATTTAAAAATTGAATAATCGCATTTGGCTGGATTCATATAGCACTGGCAAAAACTGTGACTGACCAATCACAACTGCTGAGTTCATACAATATTCTAAGATACAAATTTATTACATTATAATTTAGTATGACATGTTAATCCAATTACTCTATTGTTGTTTAAATAAATCAGTGTTTATTTAATTGAGTTTGCTGAACAAACTATATTGAATTTATATAATGTAAATACAAACAGATAAAGCCACATTTGGCTTTATGTGCTCTACAACTTTAGTTTTTATTTTAAAACCTAACATATATATTTATGAAAGTATGAGACTGGTCACATTATGGATTCTCAAATTATTAAAGTGGATTGTTACCTTGATTTATAAGTATCAGTAGAGATCATTTTTTCCCCTCAGGACAAAGATGAAATGATCATCTGCTCATGTGTTAAACTAAACAACAAAAGCATCTTTCAAAAGATTTCCCTGTTTAATTTATAAAACTGGAAAATTTTGGAAAGGTTATAGATAACATCATGGATTCTCTGGAGTAAACCTTTTTGTTCATGGAAACACAGTTCTGTTTAAGCCTCACCTGTAAGATTCTTTTCTGAATAGCAAAAAGTCTCTGTTGATAAAAGGAGTGCGGTAGTGGAAATTTGAGTCACATTATAAAATCCCATCATTTAAAAAACCTAATAGTAAATATCATAGATTTCAGTGTAATAAAATTCCAGCTAAGTGTGATTTGAATTCCAGAATTAATGCTTTGAAAATGAATTGGATTACAATGATAGTGTACATTTTTATATGGAGGGGTGTTCTACTATATTATGTAGGCCATTTTATGTAGTAAAATTTATGGCCATGTAGATCTTGACACATTTACACGTTTTCTATTGCAAGGTTGCTAAGAGGGTGAAGGGGGCATTGGAAGCGGCAACTTCTTATCTTGTTTTCATTCCTTTAAGTTTAGTTCTCATGAGAACTTTTGCTGGCGCATCACACCTGGGGTGGGAAGTGTCTATGGAAGTCATTGGGCTTCATTTTGAAATGGTTGGACAGTAATTAACGTGTGATAATTAATGGGGTGGAACTTTAAGTTTTACTTGGGTGAAGAAATCCCAGAAACTTTAGATTCGGGATTTCAACAGACCGTACCAGAACAATGTCTTCAATAAAATCTTATTCTTTGGACTTTGTCTCTTTGGAATTCTGATTGCGTTGCTGATGTTGTGTGGAACCCTGACAGATAGAAATACAGTGTAGCTCCTTTCTTTATAACTGACTTTAAGAAAAGTAAAATACAGGAAAGAAGACCAGATTCCCAAATATTCAAAAAAAATTGCTTAAGCTGTATGTTTATGACAGAATGGAATGGGAGACAGGGTCCCTTTCCCAAAGTATATTTCGCTTCTCCTTTACTGCTGTAGAAAAGCTTTTGAATCAGATGCATGTTAGAGAAAAGAGGGAGTAAAGAAAAGATGCCATTGGGAAAGTAAAATTAAAAATCCAGCAAAGGAAGAGGAGATTTTGGATTTATTATGGTTTTGTTATCCCTTTTTTCATCAGTCTGCTAACTAATGGACCAAAGCTAATTCTTCAAGGAATTATAATTAGCTTGGTTTTTTTTATGTTAAATGAAAGAAATAGGAATCCAAAATAATTTTTGTTAGTTTGTTCCCACCACCACAATACTTTGAAATCAAAAGAACGTATAATCTAACCTTGGCTTCTCTGATTCTGTAAAGTTCAACAGATGTTTTGTATATAGTATCAAGAAGAAAACATGAAAGCTTGTCATATAGTCATTAGCTGATTAGCTAGAAAAAAATAACTCCTGAGACCACTTCAAAGAGCATTGGTCATGATCAATAGCCTTTAATTTAAGTATTATTGTCAAACCCCCACTAGATATGCATTTTAATTAATTCTGGTGACAAAAATAATTTGATTCCATTTGTTTCCAATATTTTTCCCAAATATGCTCCCTGAGATATTCATTCATTTATTTACTCACTGCATATTCTTCTGAATGATTCTGCATGTTCATTCATATCTATTTACTGAATATTGGTGAGATATTTACATAATATTTCACCCAGTGGAAGAGTACTTGGCCTAAGACAGAAAGTTGAGGTGTTCCACTGCATATTTCTCTCCATATAAGTGTAAGTTCCATTATGGAACTGTTGGCTTCTGGTTATAACTTTGCTTGCCTCTAGACATTCATAGTTTTGTTGCTTGTCATCTTTTCCAGGATCTTCCCAGGAATTGATGTCAGGCTGATTAGTTTGTAGTTTCCTGGAGCAATTTTTTCCTCATTTTTGAAGATGGGAACCACATCAGCTCTTTTCCAGTCTTCTGATACTCCAGGATCTTTGAAAGTTATGTGGTTCTGAGATCATGTCTGCCAGCCCCTTCAGAACTTATATATTCCTATAAGAGTTATTAAAGAATAGTGATTCTGCCCTTGTGCATAGGAATGTGAAATTGTGTGCTTACTTCAGCAGCACATATACTAAAAT
>JAEANM010016971.1:0-13101 GCA_017656035.1 Myanophis thanlyinensis
GGAGTTATGATACTGTATGAGGATGTCAGGAGTGGCAGAGAAGTACGTCAGAGTAGTTCAGGATATGTATGAGAGGAATATGACAGTAGTGAGATGTGCTGTAGGTCAGACAGAGGAGCAAGGTGGAGGTGGAACTACATCAACTCTGAGTCCCTTCCTATTTGATATGGTGATGGACAGGTTGACAGATGAGGTCAGACAGGAATCTCCATGGACAATGATGTTTTCAGATGAAATTGTGATCTGTAGTGAGAGCAGAAAACAGGTGGAGGAACACCTGGAAAGGTGGATGTCTTCTCTGGAAAGAAGAATGAAAGCCAATCATAGTAAGACAGAATACATGTGTATGAACGAGAGGGAGGGAAGTGGAACAGTGAAATTACAGGGGGCTGAGGTCAGGAAGGTGCAGGAGTTTTAAGTATTTGGGATCAACAGTCCAGTGTCATGGGGATTGCGGAAAAGAGGTGAAGAGGCTAGTGCAGATGGTTGGAATGGGTGGAGAAAGGTGTCAGGAGTGTTGTGTGACAGAAGAGTGTCAGCAAGAATCAAAGGAAAAGTGTACAAGACAGTAGTGAGACCAACTATGCTGTATGGGTTAGAGACTGTAGCAGTGACAAAAAGACAAGAGGAGAGATGGAAGTAGCAGAGATGAGGATGTTGAGGTTCTCTTTAGGAATGATCAGGATGGACAAGATTAGGAATGAGCACATCAGAGGGACAGCTCAGGTTGGCTGTTTTGGGGACAAGATCAGAGAGGCCAGATTGAGATGGTTTGGACATGTGCAGAGCAGGGATAGTGGTTATAGATAGATAGTGGTAGAAGGATGTTGGAGATGGAGCTGCCAGGCAAGAGGTCAAGAGGAAGAGGAGATATATGGATGTGTTAAAGAGGACATGAAGTTAATTGGGGCAAGAATAGAGGATGCCAAGGATAGAGTTAGGTGGAAACAGATGATTTGCTGTGGTGATCCCTAACGGGAACAGCCAAAAGAAGAAGATTCAGTTATGTCTGATTCTTGGTGATTCAACGGGCCAGGTCTTTCCACATCTTCCTATCTTGCACTATTTGTTTGAGTATTTCTGTGCTGTGGTGTATGTCAACTTTGATGGTGTCCAGTCATCATGTTTTTTGACAGATCAGTTTCCTTTTACTAATAACTCTTCCAAACATAATTGTTTTCTCCAGTAAATTCCCTCACATGACATGGCCAAAGTAACTGAGTCAAGGGCTATCTAATAACCTATATTAGAGATATGGAAATAATAAGTAGGGGGAATGACTATGAAGATTCTCAGTCATCCAGGTCATAAAAAGTGGTAGGGAGATTACTTATTAATAAGTAGGGAGATTGTATTATTTGGCAGAAATTACCCTTGTAATGCATAATGTAATATAATTTAGCCAAAATTTGCTACTAAATTATCATTATGCCCTATATGCCTTTCATAGTGTGATAAAGACTTAGTTAAGCCAGGCTTTAGCAGGAAGAATTGTTATATCCAGATTTACTTATGCATATATCTACGATTGTGGTAGATTATTTAGGTTTCATATTAAGTTTGGTTTGATTTTGTCTATTTTTGGTTTTTATTTATTTGTGCTGCCTTGTATAATAAATTGTGAGTTGTTTCTTCAACAAATAAATAAACTGGATTAGAAAGGAGATTCTGTTTTTTAAAATGTGCATGGCCATGAATAGAAAAGCTACTCTGAGCCTCAAAGAGGCTGAAAGCTTATGTGTTTAGTTTTGAAAAAAAAAAAGGGTAGTACAAACTTTAATTCTGTTTTTGTTTAAACTGCACTCTGAAAACAATTTTTTCTAATTTTTATTTAGTTCAGACAAGCTAAGTTCGAAGTATGGTTTATTAATTAGCTATAGGTATACTTCATACACATTTTAGGATTTGCATATGACGGGAAGTTGACATTTTAAGTTTTTCCCCCTCATGTACATAATGACTTGTTTTCTTACTGCTAAAGAACATGTTGCTGTAGTATGCGGATATGACTGAGTAAAAATCTTTGTTTCTTAAGATCAATTGTTATCAGTTATCTCTCATCAGGATATAAAATGGGTCAAAAGTAGCAGTGCCATTGTGTGTTGCCATCAGCAATCCTGGGTTACACAGTAATCTGAGGTGGGAAAAGTTATGACATCTCACCCTTTCTTAGTAATCTCAATCTCTCCCCCTCCTCTTTCCTTCTTTATTTTATTTTTTTATTGTTTTCCAGTATTTAATTTTTTGCTCACCCTAATGCTCTCCTTCCTTCTCCTTCCTTTTCCTTTTCTTACATTTTTGTTTTATTTGAACACATTTAAACATCTCACCAAGAAAAAAAAAGGGACAAAACTGATTTAAAAAGAAGTTTTTGGCTCGGTACAATTGGACACAATAATTTTAGATCAGTACTGCATAGAAATGTTATAACAATTTAACTCTTACAAACAAATTAATACTCATAATCAACGAAGGCAACCAATATCATAATTTAAAAAAAAGATTACCATCCAGAAATGATAAACTAAAGGATACGTTTTCTCTTTGTAGAAGAGTAACATAAATGGGTAATTCTTGGTGACCAAACATTGCTGCTTTCTTTGGATGTCTCCACAAAACATTAGGAACAGATACAATAAATCTAAAGCTCAATCACATCATTTTTGAGTAGAAGATAAAAAGTTTAACATGTTGTGGTTTTCAAATATTTTGGTCTCATTTTAAAATATTATTGAGGATCCCAAATAGCTTTAGTTTATGTGGGCTATGTTTATCAATATTTATTGTGTGAGAAATTAAATCTGAGGTTTTTTAAAAATGTATTTTTTGAGTTTGCAGATTTCCTTTGCAGATCTCCAGATCACACTTTGAAAAAACACTGGTATAGATTAAGTGTAATCAAAGTGGTATTCATTGCAAAACGTTAACAGATTTATAATGAAAAGTATATGAGCACAGTAGGGGAAATTGTGATAACTTGCTGCACAGTTTATTCAAGAAGCATATAACTTAACGAGCAATGGAATTCTCAAAGTTTCCTATGTGCAAAGCAATATTTTCAGATTTTCTAGAAGACCACAATGATTGGTCAGAAAGTTGTGTGAATAAATTACTTGTTTAAAACTTTCTTCTGAAGCAGAAATATTCTTGACTTAAAACATTCTAATGCTGAGATCCAGAAGAGTACATGGAAAACTAGCAGTAGCCATGAGATGAGAGTACTGCACTTTAATAGCCATTAGCAAAGATGCAGATTTTCTGATCAAAGAGAAAAAGGTCAAACTGGGAAAAGTGAGCTAATACACGTAGTCCTTGACTTACAATAGTTTGTTTAGTGACTTTTGTATGAAGCAACAACAGCACTGAAAAAAGTGACTTATGACTGTTTTTCACATTTATGATCATTACAGCATCCCATAATCACCTGATCAAAATTCAGATGCTTAGCAACTGACTCATATTTATGACAGTTGTAATGTCCCAGGGTCATGTGATCCCCCTTTGCAACCTTCTGACAAGCAAAGTCGATTCACTTAATAATTGTGTTACTACAGTGATTCACTTAACAACTGTGGCAAGAAAAGTTGTAAAATGAGGCAAAACTCACTTAACAAATGTCTCAAATAAGAACAGAAATGTTGGACACAACTGTGGTCATAATTTGAGGACTACCTGTACTGACCATACTATAATGGGATCTCAGGAGGAAGAAGGCATTGATAAGAGAAACATAATATGAATATCAGGTTGAATATCAAGTAAATATCAGTTGAAGTTAAGGAGTCATTTGTTAAAGCCAGGGATGTCAAATTTGCGGCCCTCAGGCTGGATCCGTCACACACTGGCCATGCCTGGTTTAGCGAAGGGGGGAAAAAGTCACGACATGTCACATGACGCCGCTGACAACGTGAATTTGACACACCTGGGTTAAAGGGTTGATATAATTATGCTATAGGCATAATTAGGGAGCAGTACTTGAAATAAAACTGTTATAAAGAGGACCATGCTTTTGTTATGTTTTGCAAGCCAGAGATTGTGTTGATGTAGTTGATTCTGTGGGTTATGTTTCCTCACACATATTTTTACTCTTTAATCTATGTGCTTAATATTATTGCCATGTTTTTATGTTGTTTTGGACCTGAGAGGTCTCTTCTCAGGCAGATGCCAGTTTGTGTGACAGACCAATCAAAGTAACAGTGAATTAGACTGAATATAAAAATGATCTTATATCAATTTAGCACTTTAAAGTTATTACTGAAATCAAACTAGTATTCAGTCATTAACACTGGCAGCCAGTATGATAGGAGCGATAAATTAGTGTTTCAGTGTATTCTGGAAAATGTTAACCTTATTCTTAATCAGACAAGAAGTAAAATTATAAATCCATATGTTAAGAAAAGAAAGCCAAATTTAAATATGATACAAGTCCATACACAGAGTTACACTCCACAAATGGTCTCCAAGTTAAATTATATTTAAGTTAAAATTATAATCATTGTATTGGGTTGTTTTATATGCATACTGTGAACTGCCCTGTAATAATACATTTTATGAAAAGCAGACTGAAAATCTAAACAGTGATTTAAAATACTAAATAAAATGGAAAGAAAATCTGACTTCAAGTGGTATTGTGATGTTTTTCCCACTTGTTTCACAGAAAAACAGATGTAGTAAATTTTAAATTAGAATGTCCAAAAAACACTCAAATGTTTCTATGATGTTGTCCATGATCTGATCAAACACAACATTCAGAAATGTAAATGCAGACAACTAAGCATGGGGTAAAATATATGGGGGAAAACAATGAAATTCTAATAGATGTACTTTGATCTGTCTGGATGTGTACAATATTTCTAAATCAGGGGTGAAGAACTATGGCCCTTTTAATGAGCTGTGGACTTCAACTCCCAGAATTCCTGAGCCAGCTGGCTCTGGTCTATGACTGTAATAAAAATTATATAAATGAGTCATCCCTATTCTAAAGAAAGAATAGCATGCATTCTTTTCAGTCATAACTTGGCTGCTTAAATTTATAGAAAAGTTGTAGGTAAAAGGCAAGTTATAATATATGACATGATATTGTTTAAAAAATTAGGAGGCATTGTAATTAAAAATATAGAGGGTAGTCCCTGACTTACAACAGTTCATTTAATTACTATTCGAAGTTACAATGGCATTCAAGAAAAGTGACTTATGACCATTTTCACCCTTACAACCATGACAGCATCCCCACAGTCATATGATCAAAATGCAGGTGCTTGGCAACTGACTCATATTTATGACCGTTGCAGTGTCCCACTGTCGTGTGATCACCTTTTGCAGCATTCTGATAACCAAAGTCAATGGGGAAACCAGATTCACTTAACAACCAGTTACTAATTTAACAACTGCAGCAATTCACTTAAGAAATGTGGCAAGAAAGATCATAAAATGGGACAAAACTCATTTAACAAATGTTTCATTTAGCAACAGAAATTTTGGGCTCAACTATGGTTGAGGATTTTTGAAACCATCTGGAGCTCACTCACAATATAACTTATATTAGATTTGCCATGCCTTGTGTGTTTATGTTACATTTATAAGGATAGAGGTAATTGCTTGGCTTAAATTGTGATATATACGGAAAGGTCTTCAAAATCAGGTGGAAAGGTAATAGGTTTAGGTCATCTGATATAGTGACGTAATATATAGCAATAGCACTTAGATTTATATACCACTTCATATGCTTTCCAGCCCTCTCTAAGCGGTTTACATATTGCCCTCAATAATCTGAGTCCTCATTTTACCCACCTCAGAAGGATGGAAGACTGAGTCAACCTTGAGCCTGGTGGGATTTGAACTGGCAGACAGCAGAAGTACTGTACTACAACCACTGCACCACCGAGACTCTTAATATCACCAGGATCATAATTCTGCAAAATAGAGTGTGCTTATAAACCTGAGGATTGTGTTCTTAGATTGATAAATTATATAGATTTTTGTTTTGAGCCTTTACATTTTAACACTTGGGAATGATTATAATAACCCTACAGTGAATTTCATCTAGATTCAAAACTCAATTCTAATTATCCTAATATTGTGAAGTAGGATTTTGTTTTGCAATGTCATCTATTAGAAAATGTAAAGAAAAATATTTAATGGTGATGCTTGCTTTAAAATATTTAACTGCAGATGTTTTTTCTGTGTTCCAGAAGCATTGAACAAAAAATTGAAAAACGCCCAATAATATTTTATCTAGCAATCTTTTTAACTGGGTAATTTATCTTAAATGTTATAGACATAATCCAAGTTTTGGCACTGACTTTAAAAAGATCATTGTAAACAATAACCCATTTCATCAGAAATTCATCAGTGAATCTAGTGTTTTCTATCTTAGAATCATAAATTAATCTTACAAGAAAAGCAAAAAAAAGAAGCTTTGTGTATTAATGTTAAAGAAAGAGATAGTTCAATCTATGGTTTTAAGTGTATGAATTTAAGAAAGGACAATGATTCTAAGTTGTTGATCTGAACTTGCTATGCATCAATTGTAAGTATGTTTAAAGAAACCAGGTAGAGGAGATGTTTGCATCACAACTGAAGTTTTTTCAAAGTCCAGTATTTTTTGTAGTTGAGAAGTTGTCAAAATTACATCAAGATTTGTACAGAATCCATGGGTTATGATTTGTCCAGCAGTCACACAAGCAATACAATTGGAAAGATTGGACCCATTTTTACATGAAAGGTGTCTAATGGTTGAAAGGAATTTCAAAATATTATGATTTCTCAGCAGTTTGTTGGGACTATTTATATGTGCCATTCTACTTAGACATCTCAGGACAAGTAACTACATGTTTTCAAAAATATATGGCTGGATCTTAGTCTTTTGGGGGTTGAGCCATTTCAAACTTTACTATTCAAATTTGAACCAGGAGCAGTGTTCAGAACAACATGGCAGTGTATTCAAATCCATGAACAAATGTCATAATTTATATTCTAATCATTTTGCCCCATAATCGGAAACTGGTCTAGCTTGTTAATCTCCCCCCCCCCCCCAAAAAAAAAAGAATATGACAAATGAGAGTCGTCAGTTTGCATTCCCTCACCCATAAAAATGTGTAATGATTTGTTTCTCTTCCCCTGAAACCTAGGAAAGTTTGATTGCCACCAGACTGTTTATAGCACACAGCTTAGAGAAATTCTTGTCCAGCTGTTTCTAAGTAGCCTTAATGTTTAGGACATGGTTTTAATTCACTGAATGGTTTGTGGGACTTTTACACAGATTTTCCCAAGAGTTGCTTCCTCTGGATAAGGAGCAAAGTATGGGAAACTGAATAAGAGAAGAATGTTTTATACAATTTTTTTTTAAAGGAGAGGAATGTATGTTAAGATACAAGTCTCTTGTTCGAAAACTGCAATATTTTAATTTTTTTAAACGACACTTCTACAGGAAAATCCTTCACCAATTTGAAAGCAGCTCCAGATGTCTCCAGATATTGTTTGCAATAGGCAAATGATCAGAAATCTGGCTTAGTCGTGCTACAAGAGCTGCTAGGAGATACTAGAATTTGCCGAATGAAGGAACAATCTGTTTTTCCATTTCTGGGACTGCTTAAATTTGGAACTGATAAATATCAGGACAACCTTATTATAACCAAGTTGAGCTATTCAGTTTTCAGTTACAGTAGTTCCACAATCCTGGTAAAAGCCCCATTTAATTTTCCTCAATGATAAAAGAAAACTTCATCAACACACATGATATTAAAACACTAGCCAGTATAACATATACTATAATACCTCCCCTTCCCACTTATTGACTTTCCCTGCTTTAACAAGCATAGTGCATTGAACTTTTGCCTGGGGGCTGCAGCTGGCTGGTAAGGTTTATTTCATGTCACCATTATTTCTTTCAGGAGGAATTTAAATGCGGGAGGAATGACATCTCCATAGCCATAGCAGCTTTCCACCCATTCCAATAATTTAGCTTTTTCAAAAAAAAAATAATGCCAAACATATTCAGCATCTGTTGAAAACATGGGGAAGAAGGATGAAAGCATTCCCTCCCATTCCATCTTTCTGCTTGGAGCAGATGAGTGTTGTTGGGTTTTTTAAACCACTGGCTTGGCTTGGTTAGAGAGGGCACCAACTGAATGACAATTTCTACGTTTTGTGTTGGTTGACTAGGGGAATCTCCGATTGGCTCATGGCATTGTGTGCTCTCAGCTTTCAACATTGGCAGGATGGAAGGCAATTTGCAAAGCTAAATTCAAATCATTTTGGAGCCACTGGAAAGTGGAAATTTGTTGTTATAAAAGCACTATTAGTTGTATTAAAAAGAATACTTTTGTTGTATTGGAAAGCATACTGTCTGTATTTTGCTTTGATCACAGAGACATATAGTTGAAATGGCTAATTTATGACATATGCAAGACTCCAAATTAAAATATATATTTTGGATTGGTTCCCCAACCTTGCTTGAACATATTCCATAAAGAGGAGATGCTATCTTTCTGGATAACTGGTTCCAATTGCTGACTTGTTTTGTTAAAGCACTTTATTTTATATGCAGCCAAAATGCCTCCCTATAACTTAAAAGCGTATCTTTCACCTTGTCCTTTGGAATGATAAAAACAGGTCTTGAGCATTGTTGCTACATACATAAAAAGCAGGTGGAGCTTCATCGCAGCTGCCATCTTGACTTCATTTGCCCACCCCATCCATGTGTGTTGGGAATCTGCAGAGTTTACTAATGAAGCAACAAGATTGTTGGCACTGTGGAAAAATATTCTTAGCAACCCATTTGAAATAGATGTGTTCATAGTCTTGTCTGCCAAATTTTTGTGGAATTAATGAAAGCTGATACCTTTGACTGGAGTGCAAGAATTTGAGTTGTGAGCTACTTTTCATGAATGGGTGAATAAAGTGTTTTTCCTTTCAGATTGAAATTCAGCCAGTCTGAATTGAGTAAGGTTGCCACAAAATATTACATGAATAATGTATCCTTTCACCTGCAATTCCTTCCTCCCAGTATTTCTGATTTGTGATTCAAGCATATGGGATTTCCTTCACAAATACTTAGCTTTTGCAGGAATGAAACTGACATAACAGAAAAATGGGGAAGACATTTTAAATGGACTGCTTCACAATTTGAAATATTTGGCAATAACGTGAATTCAAAATGTAATATTAGTAGGTTAGAATCTTAGAATCTATTCTTGAATTGATGCTTTTTCTTTTATTCCCCTTTTTGTTTTGTCATGTTAAAGAGATGCATTATAGCATTAAAAGAGATGATAAGTTGGTATCATGGTTTTAGTTTTACCATATGCCTGTGTCAATGTGTTTTTTTAGAAGTTATATATGCATTATAATATCAAAGGAACTATTCCTTCAAAGGGAATTGTTGCCTTTTATAATTCACATCAAAACTTCAACAAGGGGTGGAAACATTCTTGTTCAAAAAATGGCTTGCTCAGAGCAATTTGGCTTACTTTTGAGGAAACTGAGAGGGTTTTGAGGCTGAGTAAGCAAATAATGAAATATATGAACATGCCACTAGCTAATTAGTGAATTTTAATAGATTAATGTCATGCAGATATTTTACTGGCATTTATTTGCAGTACAGCTATTAATGAATTCCAAAGACAATGCCATGTATCTGCAAATGTCAAAATAATATTATGCCTTTACTTTCTTTGAATATGGCAGGAATAAATTTACAAGAGTTTTCTTTTTATATATATAAAAAAGGAAAAGTTTTTTACATAAATATGTCATATGAGTTTCCCCTCCCCATGAAGCATTGTTTCATAGTTGCATGGAACAACAAAATAAAATGTACAGAGCAAAAACTGCCTTTTCTGCCAGAGGCAATGTCTAAGGAATGTCTAAATATGTCAGAGTCTCAATGTTACCTAAAAATTGGGAAACATGCTGGGGATCAGTGCCTTTTGCCATTAGGTTTATATGTTGAGAAAGATCTCTTCTCTATTTCTACAATATTGTTCTATCAGTCTTGTAGCCAGGAAGAAACCTGGTAAAGTTTCTGTTTATTTGTATGCAGACTCATAAAGTCATAAATCATTAACACCTTTATATGTCTGAGTCCCTTTGCAGCAAGGTAAAATAATATGAAAAGTGAGTGGAAGGTACTGGACTTAACAACAGTTCATTTAGTGACTATTCAAAGGTATAATGGCGCTAAAAAAGTGCAACTTATGACTTTTTCACACATATGATTGTGGTAGCATTTCCATGGTCATGTGATCAAAATTGGCATCTTGGCAACTGACTCATATTGTAGTGTCCTGGGGTCATGTGATCACATTTTGTAACCTTCTGACAAGCAAAGTCAATGGAGAAGCCAGATTCACTTTACAACCATGTTACTGACTTTACAATTGCAGTTATAGACTTGTCAGAATCACTTACTAACTTGGGCAATAAAATGGTTAACAACTGTCTCACTTAGCAACAGAAATTTTGTGCTGAATTATTATAAGTCACTGACTACCTATAATTTTAATTAAATGAATTTCTTGCAGAAAGAGATAACCTGTTTCCCTGAAAATAAGACCTATCCTGAAAATAAGTCCTAACATTTTACACATGTGTCTAATATGAACCCTACCCCCAAAATAAGCCCTACTTAAGTGCATGTGCAGCCGGCCAGCCACCCATTCCATCTGGTTGCTTGCAGTGCTGCTGACATGAGGTGAGGAGGGGGTGCAGCTGTCCCATGCACCCTGCACTGGCTTACCTCAGGGCCTCTGCAGCCCGTCATCCATGTCCCAACAGCTGCCTCATGGCTGTGGCACCAGAATGTTGCTCGGCCTCCTAAGTTGTTAGCAAGCAGCAGTGGGCTGGTGACCATGCAGGGTTCTGCTGGATGGGGCTGGTGGAGCTGCTGCCAGAAGACAAAGCAGTTGTTGGGGTGCAGATGGCCTAGATGCGGGGGCCCTGAAGTAAGTTGGTGCGGGGGAAGTGTGAGCAGCTCCACCTTCTGCCTTGTGGTGGCAGCACTGGCACACTGAGCAGCCTCCTGCCCAACCGCAAGCAAGGAGAAGTGGGCCACCCATACATGGGGGAAAATAAGACATCCCTAAAAATAAGCCCTAGTGTTTATTTTGGAGTCCAAAAGAAAATAAAAATGATCTTATTTTCAGGGAAACATGGATATCTACTTTATAATAATGTTAGGATGTTATAGAAAGCATTTTTATCTGATCAAGTATAAAGTATAGAGGCTTTGTTGAAGTAACCAGAATATAATCTTGTTTGAAAATGGTTTCTAAAGTATTGTCTATCAAATGATTTTTTGTTAGTTCAGATAGATGAGGACTTTTGTTGTGACTTCACCTTTGATGTATATTTTTACTGTTTCCTGGCATGCTGTGTGGTAAAATATGAGAGTTATTATTATTTTGATGCTCTGTGTATAATATATGCATTGAAATTATAATGGATGAATTGCAAGATGTATGATTAGGATAAGGTGTTGATACCACATGCCATTTATAAATGGTGCCCACTTGACCTCCTGTCTTCCTAATGTGCTTGTTCAAGTGGATACCACACAGCTGTAGATTAGAGATTAAATTGCACCTGGGCCATAATAGAATCCAGTTCCCTTTTTATCAGATTACTTCAGAGGCAGAATGATGATGATATGATTTCTTGCAAGAAACTGGAGCATATCATAAGTTGGAAACTTTTACAGAACCAAGATAAACATTTCTGTAAATGTGATTGCTTCTCCAAAGGAAATATAGAGCTAAATTAATAGAATAGAATATTAATGACTTTACTAAGTGATTCACTGGACAAATACTTCCAATCTGAATTCAGATAGGCTGAATTTTGGAAACAATTGAGCATTGGATTGCCCCCTTGGGGACTTAATTAAATATTAGTTTTACCTGGTGTAAGGCAGTTTGATCTTTCCACACAGACAATCACGAGTTCAGCATGTCATATTTTCTGTTATTTACAAGTAGAATATTTAGTAACTCTTCGTTCATTTTAATAATGTTCATGAAATAACTGAAAGTTTTAAAAATGAATATAGTTTATGCTATATAAGAACTCAAGGTATATATACCAGCTCCATTCTGCTATGCTAATATGTTCTGTAACCTAAAGACTTTATATACGAGGTCATTTTAGATGCCACTTTAGATACAGTTAAAGCCAATATAGATTTATTATACTTAGGTTAATTTCTGTTATGCCAATCATTGCTAGCAATCATCTTGTTATATTAGCATACGTATTTATTCCATATCTAATTTATAATAGCTGGAATTTGTATGAAAGCATTTGAAATTACTTTTATCATTCTTATAAAATTATGTATTTTAGCTTGGTCTTTCTGAATAAATGTAACTTCCGTTGAACAATGTTTTGCTTCAACCTGAATTATTTTGTATTTTAGCATTCATCTTGCTTTGCTAAATCCTTTAATCACATTATGCTTAAGAAAGCAGAAGTAGAGATGGTGGTGGAATTCTACCTAGATTAACGTGTGTAAAGACTGTCTGCTAAATGCTTGACAATATCTGGCTGCTATTCAGGGAGAAGTTCTAAAATGAAAACAATGCTAAATTGAGATTGAGATTCAGATGAAAAATGAGAATTAAAGACAATGAATAACAATAAAAACAAGCATTTTGGATCATTCACATAGTCTCTGGATTGCAATAAATCTGATAAAAAGAAGTATGCATGGAAACAGAATATATTATTTAGCATCCAGATCTGTATTTTCTTTGGAGCTCTAGAGGTTTTCTTTTTTCCTCTGTTTGTTTATTTAATTAAAGGGTGGGAAACTGCATGAGGTAATTGCTGGTTCTAGCATTACTTGAATTTGAGAACCTTGTCTAATTTTGCATGTTCTATGCTCCATGTATTGGCACATTCTTGTATTTAATCCTCTGAACTATTTTATTTTTTTATTTCTGCCAGTTCTCTCTCCTCCCTCCACTCTTTTATTTAGCTTTTGAAAAACAAACTTGACATAATTTTTAATTTTCAATATGTGTGCATGTCTAGGGTGACCAACCGTCCTCTTTTGCACGGACATGTCCTCTTTTTACGTCCTGTCCGGGGCGTCCGGCCGGGTTT
>JAEANM010016972.1:0-13101 GCA_017656035.1 Myanophis thanlyinensis
TGTAGTGTTTGTCTGTCTTGCATATTGCTATTTCCAAACCAGGTTGTTATGTTGCCCATCAGGATGCTCTCTACAGTTCAGGAATAGAAGTTCCTAAGCACCTTCAGTGGAAGTTTGAAGTCTTTCAATCGTCTGAGGTGAAAGAGATGTTGACGAGCCTTTTTTACCATAAAATTGATATGGAATGTCCATGATAGGTTCTTTGAGATGTGCACACCAAGGTATTTGAAGCAGTCCACTTAGTTAGATTGGCTCAAAATAGTTTGCACTGTTCTCTTCTCCCAGACAGCCCTTGTCCAATATCTAATGTCTCACACCCTTTTAAGGCAAGGACTACATCTCTAAGGGCCTGCTGGCAGAATCAGCTACAGAACCTGGCAGAAGGGTTTGTAAAGGAAATCGAGCATTATACTTCTCCCTTTGATATCAAACTCCTCCTTTTATCTTTAAAAGAAGAAACCCATCCAATCCCATGGCCTTAGTTGTCCAACTAAATACTTATGCATGCATAGGTAATTTTTTTTTTCAACAGGGAAAGAGGATACTTCAGGAATTGGCTGATCCCCCTCCCCCCTTTTTAAAAATAATTAATCAAAACTATCAATCTGTCATAGGACTTATTTATATTCCTTGACTTTCCTGTTGCCAGAATAGGATGTCAACTATTTTTTAAGGGTAGAAATTGATGATCCCAACCTTTATTGGCCAAGTATTTAATCACACCTGGCCAATAAAGAATTCTATTCTATTACTCATCTTCCTCTCATTATAAATTCAACGTCCCTGCATGTTTTGCTGCCATGGCTTGGAAGTAGTTTTTCACTCTTGATACCCAAGTTCTCTTATCTTTCAGCTGGCGTGATTTAGGGCTGAGATGATCCAATCTCTTTCTGCAAAAACTTTATTGAGTACATCATATCAACAAAGGTGAGGCAAAACCAGCTATTTTGTACTAACTATTTCCTGCGCAAACTCACATGGTTAAAGTTCAGGTCTTCCCTCCCCCCTATTAGACCATATCACATTGTCCAATGGAGACTTCTGGTATTGTTGTGAGAAAGTCTTTTGGCTGTGATAAACACTTGCCAAAATGTCCCTGGTGCTCTGGCATCTTGATCTCTGGAAACTATCTCCCCACCTCTACTCCCCCCCCCAGCATAGTTTTTTTTTTTTAGCAAGCACTGAGAATTGATAATAGTTGCAACAGTAAAAGCACCTTTTGAAGCTTCACATACTCCCTTACATTATAACTCCATCAGTTCACTAACTGATTTTCAGAAGAAACAATACCCTTTCAACTGAACCTATGGTTACCATTATACTAGGATTGCCATAATAGTATGGTTAGTCAAACTCTTGCTTTGTAAGTCAAAACATTTTTGCTAGGTTTTGAAGTTGCTGGCTCAAAACCCAGCAGAAATGTGGGGGAGAATGTGTTGTCTATGCGTAATTACTGTTTTTTTCTTTTTGAACTATTTTTTCCTATGTTTTACTTATGTTTAATAAGTCTATTTCCACCATTTCATTTTTCATTCCATCATTTTGTTTTTCCTCTTGAGAGGAAGGATTTTGAAGGCCTGAGAGTGAAATCTTTCTACACACACACACACACACACACACAAACTTATATATTTCTGGGAACATCTTCCACTAATCTCTTTCCCTGGAACAGAAAGATGCAAAGCATCAAAAGAATCTATATATTTATTACAATGGTAAAGACTTATATAGCGAGGCTGGTCTAGACTGCAGTCCAGACTTTATACATTATTGTCAAAATTTCTCATTCTGGGCAGGGCTTTTAAAAGCTGGCTTACAGTCAAGCTGTCAGGAACACAGGGAAGTTGTAGCTTAAATAAGTGAAGATATGCCTAGGGGTGCTGATTTCCACTTCTCACTGCACCAGTTTCAAGGAACTCAACAAGAGAATGAGATTTTAATTAATTTACTTGTTTTAAATAAAATTATGATTCTGTCTTAGGCACAAAGCCAGTGTGATGACTTTGGGCCATTTGGTTTCTTTCAGGAAAAGACATTGGAAGGAAAAATGGCAAACCACTTCCAAACATGTTGCCAAGAAAATTTCATGGACATGTCCATGCAATAGACAGGAGTCCAAATTACCCTGGAAGAAAAAAACCCAAGAAGGTAAAATCCACCCATCAGTGAATTACTGTTCTTCTTGCATATGGCTGAAGATTTGGCAATATACTGGATAGTAATTTCTATGGGGCTTGAGTTCCTGATAAGGAATAAATTAGTCGAGAAATGATTCATCTGCTTAAAAGGATGTGAAATATCACTCATATCTCACTTAGATATGATACAGAAAGAAGGACAGTCTATCTTATGATCAAATTGGCTTCTTGCTTTGGGCTATGATCCTGAGCTGCTGTCTGTTTAATTCCATGGCTCCTTCTATATCTTGATTCTAATACACAGTTGTTTACTTTATCTTCTATATTATTTCCTTCCAACAGGTCAGAAAAATAGAGGTGGGAAGAAGAGAGAAGGAAGACAGGCAAGAAGACAATCAGTAAAGGACATGCTTTGTTTCTTCTATAAGATTCAAGTTAAAGGAATCTCAAGTAACATAGAAAAAAACATGTATTTTGGAAAATTCCTGTTAAAAACGTCTGCCATGTGAACATCTGCCATGTTCAGCTTCTCTCTCTCTCTCTCTCTCTCTCTGTGTCTATTTCTGTCTTTTGCACACATTTATTTGTATCTATTTTGTATACATTTTATACAAATGTATTTGTGTATTTAAAGTTTAAAATTATCTTATTTCTATAATACACTTCCAGAGGACCCCAGAATAGTTTTAAAAAGCAGCTGAGAGGGTAGTGTATTAAATAAAATGTGAATATTGAAAATAATAGTGCTTTAAAATTCTAAATAAAAAATGAAATCCAAAGTTCCAGCAGCACTATTTAAAGCAGTCAAGATCCTTGGAAAGTGCAAGAGGAACTTGCTACCTGCAATACTTTGTTCATCAAATTGCTCAGGTTTGCTCAGATCTGGATTAAGATTAATATCCTTAAAAGGAATGTATTTCCTAGAATATGAATTCCTATTCATGTGGTTCTTTATAGAAAAATATGACCTAAGCCCTGCCTGTAACCCTTGCCCATTATTAGTAGTCGATTCCATCTTCTCAAAGTAAGCATCCATCTCTCTCAAAGAATACCTATGGATATCCTATAAGAATCCTTAATGGTTCCAAGAACATGTACTTGTGAAGGTGCAACAGATCGACACACAACTCTTAGAAATCTAACAATGCACAGATTATGCAATTTATTGAACTAATGCCTTTGACAGGATGAACAAATTTTCATATTCCACTGAGTTCTTAGCGGGAACTCAAAGCTCTGTTAGTTGAAAGCCTATTTTTGTGAATAGTATTCTTTATCTCTTAAAATAATAACAAGCAACCAAATCCTTCTCATGAAGAGTTAAAAATTCTAAGATAGATATCTCCCCTCCCAATCTGCCATGAAGGATATCTTTCACCAAATATTTCCCTCAGCATAATATCTAGATGTGGAGTTGTTCTTTCTTAATGTATATAAAGGACATTGTTCTCAAAATAAAAACTCTAACTCATTCAGTTCAAAATATATTTGACCATCAAATTCTTTGTCATTGGGCATCTCTGGAATGTCAACCCAGAAAATCAGTTAAGAGAAGCATTCCTTTCCCACAAACTGGACAAAGTTGCTCTACCACCACCACTTTTTTGATTGTTTGGTCTAGCAACTACTGAGTTACACTTGTTAAATGTTATGAATAAGTTCACTAACAATTCCAGGATTTCCTTTAAACAGCTTCCTTCTGAGCACAGTGGCTTCATTGTTGACTTTGTCTGCAACAGTATTTCCTTCAGACAATTATCCCAGTTAAGTAAAAATGAGGTTATGCTTTCATGTGGAAATGGGTCTTATGTTATTGTAGACTCTATTACCAGCAATGGGATCATGATATTATAGTAGCTAATCTTTGTATGCAGCTGGTGCGTCATAAATTTTCATATGAGTAAAAAAAATGCCTAATTAAAAGTAAAGGACACAACCTAATCAACAAGGGAAAAAAGATAAAAAAAGAAGCGAAGGAAGGAAAAGGGGATCCTTGGTGACAGAAATGGGGTTAGTCAATAGGGTTGTGCAGATTTTTGAAAGGCACTTTACTTCATTGAAGATTTGCCTGAAGCACCTCTTCAGAATGAAGCCATGAAATGAAGTAAAGCCTTGTTTCTCTTTTTTAATGTAGAACAACTGATTTTCTATAGTAGGTAACAGTAGCTATTAGAGAAGCTGAGTGGCTGGTTGAAACAGAGGAACCCTATCTCAGTTATTTCTCAACATGCTTCCATGATGCTCTTTGCCCCACTGAGCTTTAGGGCCCTTCCTCTTTTCCATAGTAATGAGGGGTTTTTTTCATCCTTGAATCAGAGGAAAGATATCTTAGTATGAAAAATATTGTCTCACAGTCTACCTTCAATTCATCTTGATTAAAGTTACTACCTGCCCACACTAGAACATGAGGTACTTTCAGGACTATTGGGTACAATTTCTGCCATCTTTGTCCCTCCTGGTCAGTATAATCAATAAGCAGAAAAACAATCACTTTCATAAATGAAAGGTGAAGCTGAATTGGGATCTCCTGTGCGTCTCTATCCTTTAATCTGAGGTCAGATGGAATATATTATGGAGATGGAAATTGTTGACAAGTAACAACAATTTATATGTTGTTATTTATCACCACTGCACTGAAGCACCCTGCCAAGCCACCTTGTGACTTTGAGATCCTTCTTCTCCACACTTTGGTTCATGGCAATGTGTCTCAGCAGCTCTTGGCTGGCTTGTTCTGGCATCACTTGTATCCCTTCAGCCACTCACTCTGCCATTGTCTAGCTGGAAGGGAAGACTTTTCATGGGAGGAGAAATCTATAGCTGGCCACTTAGATCCCATCAGATTGCCAGCCTTTTTGCTGTGATGTGGAATATCTAGATAGGATGCCTTCTGACAGCATAGGATGGAAAACCCTACAAGTTTTCAACTTGGAACACCAGGCTAAAAAACAGCACTGGTTGGTGATGAGAAGGATGCTCCCTTGTGACAATATATCCTCACATTTTGTGGGAGTCCTTGCTATGTGGCAAGATGACAGGTAAAATATCTCACAGCAAAGCAAGCACTTCAAAATAGATGAAAGGTGGTTCACACCTCTAGCTAACTAGATGTCTGTGAATGGAACTGATTACATTTGAACCAAACTGTTGAATTGAAGAGTTTGAACAAATTACTTCAGTTCTCACATTTCTCTTGGAGGGGTTACATCAACACCAATATACATTGCACTGGAGAGGCAAGAGAAGGAAGTGGAGACCTCAGATGAACATTTGACCCTAAGGCTAGCCTTTAGAAATGGCATTTTCACACATGCGGTTTTCATCTGGGCCCAGATAATTTTTAGATTTTTAGACAAGAATCTATGTTTACTTAGGTAAATTTAGAAAGAATGAAATCATGATGAAGATAAGAGCTGTAATAAAATCCTTATTCCATATCATCACTTAATTAGAATTTAGGCATAGTACGATATGAAAGTATTCAGCACTTAGTTTTTGAACTGATTTAATCTCAATCATTGAACTAACTGCAGCTGATATAAATGTTAATAGCTGACTGAGAAGGTAAATCTGTATAAATTCCGTGCAAGTATAATTTGGTGCTAACAGGGTTCCAGCTCACCACTCATTTATAGGCCAAGGATATGTATCTTTGTTGTCTTAAAGGATGTACCATGAATCACATTCCAAAACTGGCTGTGCTAAGATAAAAAGGGGCCCCCAATATGTGGGTGGGTAGAGGGGTTTATAGGACAGATAAAATGGATCCCTTGATCTTTTGTAAAGGTTAAATACCCATTTTATTCCTTAAGCCCCCAAGTT
This sequence comes from Myanophis thanlyinensis, assembly GCA_017656035.1. Taxonomy (NCBI): domain Eukaryota; kingdom Metazoa; phylum Chordata; class Lepidosauria; order Squamata; family Homalopsidae; genus Myanophis; species Myanophis thanlyinensis. The sequence goes on from JAEANM010016972.1 coordinate 5,958, forward strand.
TTTTTCCTCCTTACTACTCAAGAGTGGCCTACAGGAGGGTCACAAAATAGACTCTGGGAAGTCATGGAGGACCACCTATTTTACACCCTTGCCTTAGGCATTTGCCCTGTTTGAATAGATGCATATTGTAAGGTATGTCTATGATGCATATCTTGTAGAGGATTTGATTTACTCCATGCATATCAAAAAATTGACCCTCATAAACATTACATAGTATGTATTCTTGTTGGGGTTGATTAAGCAGCAATCTATCTTGCTTTGTTTTGTTTGTTTTTCAAGGCCTTTTGGTCAGTTGCTTTGACAGATTGAAACTTTGCATTTGGACAATATAGGAAAAGGAATTATACTCTCAATTTAGGGGATTTAAAAACATAAGAACATTAAACAGACACACCCAACTTTTGCTGGATCACAAAAAGGCCTACTTGAACTGTTACCACAATGACCTGCTTGAGCCTACACAAAAGTGAAGAATATGAATCCAATAGCATTTTCTTGTTGCTTCCTAGAAACTGGAATTCTAATTCATAATGTTTCACTATTAGAAGTTTACCAATAATAATTATTGGAATATAATAGCTTTTTATGTTCTAGAAAAATAGAAAAAAAAAAGATTAAAAAAGCCCCAAGGCAATAGTTATATAAGTTGTTGGTCTTTAAATAGTCACTGCTATTATGAAATGTCTTCTACTGATTCTGTTTCTGCCTGCCCTGCTTCTTCCTTAGACTTCAGAGATAGAAGACAGATAATGGGAGATATAATACAGAATATATAATGTTTGGGTATGTGTAAGAGGATGATGTGATCTCACAGAGATAGATCATATGCTGAGCCTTTCAGGAAATTGTATGACTCTTGGGAGAGTCAAGGAAAGAACCAATCTAGAAATAAGAAGAAATTTCCTGACAGAACAATTTAACTGGTGGAACAGTTCAGAGATGAGGGTACTCCATCACTGGAGCTTTTAAAGAAGAGATTGGACAACTATTTGTCTGAAATGGCATAGAGTCTCCTGCTTGAGCAAAGGGCTGAACCAGAAGATCTCCAAGGTCCCTTCCAACGCTGTTATTATTTTAATCTGTTGGGCGTGTTTGTTATTTTTGTTTTATGTTTGCATTGTATGTCCAGATGCCATCTTGGTTTTGGTTGGTACTGTTTTATATTACTATTTGTGAACTGCCCAAACTAAGTTTAGTTTGAAGTTGAGAGTTGCCAAAACTGAATTTATTAATTAAATAAACACATGCTGTTGTGATCAAACATTTCCAATTCTCATCTGTAATCATTAAGGTCTAAATTAGATTGCCATGATCTACAATCTTTACCAGTTAAGATGTAAATCCTAGAGCATATGGAGTGAATTAGCACATTTCTTCTTTCCCAGAGCTATGTTTTGCCTTTGTCACCAATTCATGATCAAAACAAGTCATCCCACAATCCTGACTTCTGTTTTCTCCTGATATAAGTCTCTGAGCTTACCTTCCCCAACATTCTCCAGATGTGCTAGCATTGCAACACCCTAAATTCATATTCAGTGGCTTTTCCCAGATTTGAGCAGGCTGTTTTAACCTAATTTCTGAAACAGAGAAATTCTGTTTCAGAACAGGATTTCCAGTGAAATCCTAAATACTGATAACATTTCTTCATTATTTCTGGGTGCATGTCGACAGCTATGAGCTATAGACTTAATACATTTGGTTATCAGCTACTCTCTTTCAGTTCAGTCTCTAATCCAAAGATGCTATGAAGCTGAAAAGAAGTCAGTGAAAGTGAAGCATCCTATTCAGGGCATTAATAAAGCTTGACAGCCTTGTCCCCCTACCCCCTTCTTTAGTCAGGACATGTATCTCTTTAGCTTCCCAAGACATGTTGTCTCTTTTTGTCCAGTTAACAATAATCCTTTGATTCCCTCTCTCTTTTTTGTAGACTGCATTCAGAGCTGAAGAGGGAGGGGGTTAACATCTAAAGCACATTCATTCCAGTGAGTGACAGTCCAAACAATGAGGCACTATGGCGAGACAAACTAATAAAGAAGACTTTATTATAGATGCAATGCTGCCTCTTTGAATTGTTCCTCTTCTCCTCAACAGCATTGTTGTGGACTGATTTCCTTTCCTTTCCACTCCTGATATGATTGCTTAATGAAGGATATAATATTTTGACTCAGAAAGCCTATAAAAGATTATACAGATATGGTATATTTGCCAAAAAGAATATTTTTATTACAGAATAAAAATATTAGAATGAACCGTGGAAGTCATTTAGTCTGTTCAGCGCAAGAAGTAACTCCAGTATATGACAGATGGCTATACAACTTTTGCTTAAAAGCTCCCAGGAAAGGAAAGCCCTACCACCTACCAAGGCACTTTGTTCTAATGTTTTTGTAAGTCAAAAGCCATTATCCTACAATTTCCACCATTTAATTCTACTCATATCCCCAGGGACCATAGAGAACAAGTCCATTCTCTGGTCAACTTGGCAGCTCTAAAACAGATTAGAACATAATTTTGTCTTCTCTAAACTAAACTAAGTCAGATTTTTTAAAAAGTTTCCTACAGAACCTAATTGCCTCCATCAGTCTACCTATGTCCCAAACATGCACTATGACTTAGTAACTGGAAGTACCATTTTAAAGATCCTAAAAGAGACTAAAACGTGACGAACAGTTGCAGGATTAGGGTTTTGCTAGTTTAGAGAAAAGAAGGACTGGGGGGACATAACAGCATTCCTGTATTTGAGAGGCTGCTACAAAGAAGTGGGAGGGATTGTCAATTTATTTTCCAAAGCACCTGAAGGCCAGACAAGGAATAATGGATGGAACAAGGAGAGATTCAGCCTGGAAATAAGAAAGAATTTTCTGGCAATGAGACCAATCAACCAATGGAACAACTTGTCTTCAGCTTCATTACTGGAAGCTTTCAGGAGGAGACTGGACTGCCAAATGGTGTATGGTCTGCTTGGGTGTGGGGGGTTGGACTAGTGACCTACACGATACCTTCCAACTCTGTTAATCTGTATTTTATATCCCATTAACTATAGTGAAACATCAGAAAAGAATCCTACACTGATTGTTGCCTGGATCAATAAGGTCCACACTGAGTTTTAGAGTTGATTGGCATCTGGGTAATGGGCAATGGGAGTTATGACTGGACAACTAGGATTTAGTCTTGTGGGATTATTGGAAGAAGAACAACCACAGACAAAACAAGAGTATGTTGTATTTGAAAACCACACAATTATGCCTGCTATTATAAATAGAAGCCAACAAAATGGGTCTACTTAAAGCAAATATTTGAATTGTGGAAAATATTTATTCGACTCAAATATTACTAAACAGTGATTACTAGATTAAAGGATATTCATACTAGAAATAAAATATTCAGAGATTCAGAATTGGAAAAAATTCAGAAAGACCCTAGCGGTCAAGACAAGCCGAATTTTAAAAAAGGATTGGCTTAGCTCCAGAAAAATTGAAAATTGGAAATCATAAAGCAACAGATAACAGCAATACCTAAGAAAATTTAATGCTATAAATTGTTCAATTTAAACAAAACCAGCTATTTCAATTCTTTCCAATTGGCAATTCTACCAAAGTATAAACATCAATAGAAATTCTGAAAATGAAAAACCAAACAAAAAGAAAACATTCCAGCTTTGGAAAAATCTATGGAAAAATAAAAAGACTGTTGGATGGATAAAAGAATTTACATATGAATTTTATAGAAAATTAAGTGGAAAAACTAATATTAGCAATGCTAGAAATGGTTATAAATAGCAAAAATGATTAAAAATGGATGTCTCCAGGAAATTATCAATTAGATGTCTTTTGGCTCCCATATCAGACTAGTTTACATCCAATTATAGCTAAACAGATGAATGGAAAATGGCCTAAAGGAGACCTCAGCAAGTGGTTAACAACTGACAAAACTTATCTGATTCAAAAAGACCCAGCAAAGTGGACAATACAAGGAAACTATAGCTGCTAATGCTTGCCTACAATGTTACTATTACTCACTGGCATACTAGCAAACAGCATTCAAGATTGTTTGAAAGAAAATCATGTCCTTTCGGAAGAACAGAAAAGAAATAAAAGGGAAAGCATAGGTACAAAAGATCAACCTCTGATTGATAAAATGATTTTGGAGAATTGTAGAAGGTGAAAACTAATTTTCATACGACTGAAAGGGTTTCATTTATTACCACATAGTCGGAATATCAAAACTTTGGAAGCAACTTGTTTCAGAAAAACATTAGTATGTTTAAAGAAAAAGTAATAAAGCAGTGGAAGACCGACAGAATTGCTGGCTGGAAATGAAAAGTATGGTTTTGTCAGCAATAAGAGAAACATCTTCTGGGGTGTGACACATTATAATATATATATATATATATAATATTATTATCATTGCTGGGATTCCATTTTCAGTGCTTCTGGAAAAAAAATCTTAGCCATCAAATAGCAAAAAAAAATTAATAAAATTTATATCTGCTTTATGCGGGTGATCTGAAGCTTTATGAAAAAAAATCAAAAATCAAAACCTGGTCATTGACAAATACCATAAGAATTTTTAGCACAGATATAGCACTGGAATTTGGCCTAGAGAAATGTACTACGTTGGCAATAAACCAGGAAACTATCACAAGCAGTCATGAAATTGAAATGCTGAATGGCCAAACGATCAGGAGTCATTATGATGAAGCTTACAAGCATATGGGCATTTTACAGTTAGTTACATCAAACATAAACAAATTAAACATGTGATTAGTAAAGAATACACCCAAAGAGTGAGAAAAAATGCAAAAGACAAAATTGAATAAAGGAACACCCTCAAAGCCATTATTATCTGGGTCATACATGTCCTAACTCCATTGCTGGAATTATAAGCCAAATGTGGGTTGAACTGGACAGTTTAGACTGAAAAACAAGAGAACTGTTGACTATTCACTATGCAATCATTCCACAGTGATATTGATAGATTATACCTGCTCCTTAGAAGTGGAGGTAGAGATATACTTCCAGTCAAACAATCAAAGAAAAAAGCATGCATTGGCTGACTTTGTAAAACCCGGTCAAGAGCAAGCACCGATGCAAGTTAAAAATTGAAACTTGATGAATCTACAGGAAACAAAACATGAACATTGAAATAATGTAATAAAAACACAGTCAGAACACTGGCAAGGAAAAACATTGTATGGTCAATTTCAACAAAAGATGGAGGGAAAATGGATAAAGATGAAAATTGGTAATGCTTACAACTGGAACACTAAAAAAGGAACTGAAGGCTTGGTTTTGGCTGCATAAGCAAACTATACAATCTAGTGCATAGGCCAGAACTGAAAAATCATCAAATTATTCAAAGTAGAAAGAAGAAAAAGAAATAGTAGATCATATATTCAGCTTGTGCAAAAAGAGTGCACAAACTGAGTATAAACGACATAGCATAAAATGGTTCACTGGAATATCTGTAAAATTATCATGTGCCTATAATGTAAAACATAGAGTTGAAAAAGTAGACAAAATGAGGAGGTTAAAATATTGTGGCATTTTCAAACACAAACTACACACACATTTTGAAATACAAACTATACAATCATCCTAGGTTCTTGGGAAAATCTCAATGCAAATGAAGGACAACACCAGCTAATGAACTAAGATTCCATACTGTTGTTTATATAACAACAACATAGCATGCCTACTATTAAAGGAGTGTTTGCTGTTCTTAAGTGGTTTGAGTTTCATTCCAAAGTATCAGTATGATTACTTATTTTTCTATTTTTTCATTCCAGCCCATGTTGATTAAGTGCTTGTTTCAATAAAATTTCAGCAAAAATGTCAAAAACAAACAAACCATGCATCACACAGCAGTATCTATAGACTGTTTTTTGTCAGAAAGATGAAAGAGGCATTACAGGGTTGCATTTCAAAGTGTAGCCCTATTTGTGATACACATGTAGAGAAGATGCTGGACTTGCACCATGATGTAATATCTCTTCCTTCATCAGTTTGACACCACACAAATTTCACCCCTGTAGACATTGTAGCAGTATTTGGTAAGAAGATCAGAAAGACAGCAGATTGGTTCAAAGCTATCAGGAAAAGAGGAGAGCTCTAATTGCCTGTAGAGCCAGTCCCAGCAAGAGCAACCCACAGGTCCTGTGAGTTGGTCGCAGAAGAGTCCAACAGACTACCAGGAAATGTGCTAATGATTATTCATCGCAGCTTTGCTCTCGGATCCAGACAACAGCCAATACAGGCAACATCAAGGGGATGTATGATGGCATCAAGCAGGCTTTAGGTCCAACACAGAAAATGTCCCACCAGGGGTGAGAGGACATTAGACCACTGCTACACCACAGTGAGAAACAGCTACAAATCGCAATCACGACCCCTGTTCAGTAAATCTGACCATGTCGCTGTCTTCCTAATGCCAAAATATAAACAAAGGCTCAAACAGGAACCCCTGGTCCAAAGAGAAGTTAAGCGCTGGACAGAACAATCAGTGGCTGCCTTACAAGATGCACTAGAAGATGCAGACTGGGACATGTTCTGATGTAGCACAGATGACATCAATGGCTACACGGAAGCGGTTGTGGGATTCATTAGGAAACTAGCAGATGACACTGCACAAAAAACAATCATCAGAACATTCCCCAACCAGAAACCGTGGGTAGATAAGACCATCTGCAATGCCCTGAAATCCTGCACTGCTGCCTATAATGCAGGACTTGCATCAGGCAACATGGACCAATATAAAGCTGCATCATATAAAGTGCAGAAAGTGGTGAAAGAGGTCAAGAAGCGATATGGAAAGAAACTGGAGTCACAGCTTCAAGAAAGTGACTCCAGAAGCCTATGGCAAAGCCTAAAAACAATAATTGTCTATAAACAACCATCAACATCCGATAAGATGATAGCAAACCTATCCCTGGCAGACAAGCTGAACATTTTCTATGCCCGCTTTGAGTATGCAGCCAACGGAACCAATGGACAATGGAGTTAGCAATCCAAAAGCTAGTAACACCACCATAAACTATAATCAGAAAAAGAACACCAGTGACAAGAACGTGGCCACCATCTCTGAACACGAAGTTAGGAAAGAATTCAAGAGAGTAAACATCAGGAAAGCAGCAGGACCAGATGACATC
>JAEANM010016974.1:0-13101 GCA_017656035.1 Myanophis thanlyinensis
ATGACGTCGCCACTTTTACGTCCAGTCAGGGGCGTCCGGGTAAATTTAGAAAATTTATAAAACCCGGCCAGACGCCCTGGACAGGACGTAAAAAGAGGACATGTCCGGCCAAAAGAGGACGGTTGGTCACCCTAATATAATAATAGTATGTGAATAATATTAATAATAATATAAAGTAAGTATAAATATAAAGTAATAATATAATAATATAAAGCATTTCACTGCATTTCGTACCATGTATGACTGTGTATATGACCAATAAAATTTGAATTTGAATAATATAATATAATGTAATGCAATGTAATGTAATATAATAATACAATAATATAAAGAACCTTTGGAAAGGCAAGTCTTACCACATGGGATGAATCTCCTTCAATTCTTGACAAAAGAAAGTTTTATGAAAATTTAAGAACTTTAAAAAATATTTTGGAATAAACAGCAAAAGTGGATTAGAATGTTGATCTGAAAAGTTATAAACAGATTAAGGAGTCAGTTGGATTTGAAATAAGATTTTGAAATTAATTGGGAGAATATTTCTTGGGAAAATATTGTGGATTAAATAAAAAGATGATAAGATGGGACTTTGATATTTGAACACTAGAGGGAACCCAAAGGAACTAAAGAGTTAAAATGAAACGAGCTAAGGTCTTAATTAAAAAAGAAATGTAAACAATAAACCAGAAGAATGATTTGGATAACTTTCTTATCTTCGTCTTACAAAAGAGATGGGTTAAACATATGAAGAAATTCCTGACAAAAGACAAAGAGAAATTGAAAAGCAATCATCTTTGGGACATTATATTTGTTGTTTCTACCAACTCTTAACGGATTTTTCTTGATCAGGACTGAATGATGAGGATTTTTCAGAGCTTTACAAATTTGTTTTAGATAAGAGGTAAGATAAGAATATCTGCTGATCTCCATTGGAAATAAGGCTTGGGGGAATTCTCTGACCAGCCAAAAAAGGGCTGTAGGAAATCTATGTGGAAGCCTCAACACAGATGGACTGGAAGATAACTGGAATAATCCAATTTACATAACATTCCTCTAAACCCTGTGATAAGATGGAAAGAAGTGCAGATGTGGGATTCAACCAGATCACGCCTATTCGCTACAACCTGTAGTAAATTTTCTAAGCAGTTAAAATAGTAGTAAATTTTCTAAGCGGTTGTTAAAATTAATCTCCTTTTGTTTTTTCCCACTTTACAGGGTTAATCCTGTAAAGAAGGCAGGAAAGAAACATTCTGGTGTTGTTTCTAGCCTAATCTTTATTGTCCTGCTTACAGAAACTGCTTCTCCCTTAACCTTTATTACATTGTAACAGCTAAAGGTTCTTGGCAGTATGCTCAGACTTACCATTGCCTGTCTTGAGAGATTTTATTTTTATTTTATTTTACTGGTACTTTGCTGGGGCCTGACTTTCTTAAAGGGGAAGGATTGTTTTAAGCTTTTTAAAGTTGGGAGGAAATACTCCCGTTGGAGTTCTTCCAGCCGGGATGCAACAAGCAGGACTTTGAAGAAATAATTGAATAACGAAGCAGAGCTGCTGGAAAGAAACTTTTAATGACAAGGAACCAAGATGAGTGACATTCAGCAAGGCTTCTTGGCTAGCTAGAAAGATTGCCATTCAAACATGAGTTTACATACCCTTTCTGATTTTTGGTCTAAAACTGGTTTTTGATAAAGTTTAATTCTGTGTTTGATAATGTTTAATCCTGTGTTCATTAATGGAATGATTTTCCCTATTCAGCTTTGTTCGGAAGGAAAAAGGTTAATCACTGTTCTTCAAAAGAAGCAGCTTCAGAAATCTGGCTAGTTCCTGTGTCTATTTGTTCTGGTAATTGGTTTAACAAGCAAGATACTGTGTTTGCTCCTTTGCTTCATTCTAGCATTAATTGCTTTCTTTGTTAGTTAGGCTTATCTCAAGTGTTTACACTTGAGCTTGCTTGGGGTGTGAGCTCAGTTGAAGTTGAAGTTCAGTGGTTCTGAGATCACATCTTCAGTGGTGGGATTCAATTTTTTTACTACGGCTCTGTGTGTGTGGCTTGGTGGTCATGTGACTGGGTGGGCGTGGCTGGATTGTCATGACTGGGTGGGCATGGCCAAGTCGACGTCACTTCTTTGCCCTAATAACCTACAAAAGGATATACCAAAAGGTAGTTTATTATTTTGTGCATTTAATACTTAAATAAGAATAAAAGTAGTACACAAAACAATAAAAGAAGTACCCAAATATTTACATATGAACAATAAAAGTGTTATTTGTCTTTAAGGTATTTCCAAATTGATGTTTCATTGGCATCCTCGGTTGCATTTTCTTCACTTTTACTCAAACATCTTTGACTGTGTTGTTAAAATGCTTGGATTTATGGAATTGGTTCTTTTATTCCAGTGTGCAAAATGCTTTAAGGGCTGTAGAATAGGGATAGGGGATGAGGCAGATGAACTGTCATAAGCAGCTTCCTAGAATGTATCTTTCTTCTTTGCGTCTTCATTTCTTATTTCCTCTTGGTTAGCTCTTCCATCCTGATTGTCTGTCAATGCTCTGGGATCCTTAGCTCATGGCTTCCTGCATTGTAATACTGTATATCTTATTTAGCAGGTCTGGTAGCCTTATGTAAATAAGAGGTTATTGTTTTTGGTAATGTTTAATAGTTTTAAGTTTTTTTAATAATGTTTGTTAATTGGGATTAGATTTGGATTATTAAAGAGAGGGATGAGGGGGATTTAGATTAAATAAAGGGAGATTATATACTTACATTGTTAGGCATTTCTATTAATTTTTACTGGATCATTGTCAGTTAATAAGAGCTGAAGGTTTAGAGATGAGTTAATAGAAAATGGGGCATTTTACATAAGCCATGAAAACCAGCTAGGTGACTTTGAGCTAGTCACTCTATCTTAACTCAAACCATCTCACAGTGTTGATATTGGGCAAAAATAGGAAGGAATTATTAGATAGGTTCACTGTTTTGAGTTATTTGTAAACAATAATAAAGGAGGGATAAAAATTAAATAAAAAAGCAAGAAATCTATAATTCACATAACTCGGAAGAACAAAATGCAATTTTTAATCAGGAATTTGCTGATAAGGCCAGAAAAAAAAGGGGGTGGGGAAGGAAGCATTTCATTTGCAAATAACTCAGGTCATTTATAAACCTCTTATCCTAAGAATGGGAGAAACTACAAACTTGTTAGACTGCTGTCCAAAGGCCTTGACTTGCTTAAGCCCAGCAAAAGAAAAAGGCAGATAGGAGATAGAGCAATGAATGCTGGAGCATATGGGCCATCAAATAGTATCCTTTTGGATTTTTCAGTAATCTCTAATTTTATCAAACAGAAAGAAATTTACAGAACTCAATGAATGTATATCAGACATTTGCTCTGCTAACAGCAAGACATTCCCACCATATTCAGTTGTACATGAGGCAAAGCAGAGATTGCCTTACATTTAAAATGGAAGTGAGTGGTTAGTACAATATATCATATAGACTGGGAGTGAAGTAAGCTTTAAAGACAATCATTGTTACCTATCTGAGAACAAAGAATTGCTCCAGAAAAATTATTTGAATTAGATTGTGCAGAAGATAAAAAAAAAAAAAAGACAGGGAAGAATTGCAATCCTAGAAATTGTATAAACATATGACTCAGAAAACAGAACTGGGAGTTCCGGATGGGGTGGGGTGGGAAATTGTAAGCTTACAGCTATGGTAAATTAGTCCAGGTGTGCATGTTGCATAACGGCCAAGCTACAAAGCCATTAAAGCCACACCTGGTGGAAATGTATACGCTCTCACATTCATAAAGAATTAACACAAGTTACCCATTTTGGTTCTTGCTCAAGTGCTAGAAAAAAAATAAAAAATATGTGGCTTTAGTAAGAAATACATTGGAAAGAAAACATCAAAGACAAAAACATTTCCACAGACAATGGGGGTGCATACATAGTAGGCAATATTAAAACCTACCTAAAAAAAAAAAGGATTAGGCATAAAAACACACTGTGGCTTATGCCCCGGAAGAGAAAATTGTGGCAGAGAGATCATTCTGTGAGTGAGAAGATGAGATGTCTGCTGCAAGATACAGACTGGAAGACAAATACTGAAGTAAAGTAGCTCATGTAGCCAAGTACTTGAATAATAAGCTCCCAATAAAAGCCACAGATGCAATTCTTACAAGCTAAAACACAGAAGAAAGTCTAAACTAACAACAAAGGTGAACCACAGAGGTGAGAAAAGAGAGTGAATTTTTGATATTCACAACTGGTCATTTTTTGCTCCATTTTTTGCTGGTTTTGGGGCCAATTTCATGCCATTTTTCAGATGGTTTTTCACCCTGAAAGCGTCCCGCAGCAGCTCTTTTGACCCGCTGTTGATTCACTAACAGTACCAATATTGCAGAATATACAGCTTCATGCTGCATAACTAAACTCCATTTCATGCTGAATAAACTAAATTATTTATGTATCTTGAATAGAAAACTATCTTTAGATAGATTTGTATTCCAAAAGCATTTTATTAAAATAAATTTGATAAAATAAAAAAAAATCTGATTTAAATTTTAAAAAAATCCAATTTAAATTAAAAAAATCCATTGATTTTTATCCACCCTGTAAGAAACTCTTGTTGAATATGTAATGAGAAGGAATTACAACTGCTTTTCTCACAAAAATCACATTTATCTCTATAATAATCTATACTTTTGAAACATATAAAGTTTTAAGAGAGATAAAGCTAGGGTTTGTTACAGAACTGCAGTTCAAAAACATTTAGCATTTAGTTTTTAGAAATTGAAGGCTGAGGAGTATGAACAGGTTCAGAACACTAATCTGATTTGTAGATTCATCCAAGTCATGTTTTGGTTAATGAGTTTACTGAATAAACCACAATTGGCTAGTTTCACAGAACATGCTAAACCATAAACCAGTTCACAAATCAAAATTCTTGATTCATATAAGAAAGCAAAGAAAGCATAATGCGATATGGTCAGGATAATTGTATATATTGTGTGAACCAGATATTGTGGTTTATTCAATGCACTGTGGTTAAGTGAACAGTAGCTTAGAACAGTGTGTGAACCTGATACTCTGTCACATAACTCATCCCCCAAAAGGAGGCATTTCCAAATAAGTGCTACAAAATATAGCATGTGGATTTAAGAAATGGAATGTTATTCACACTAAACTGAAGCACTTTCCCCCTAGATATCATAGAAAGAAAGGTTTGTTCTCAAGGAAAGATCACCCTCTGATAAAATGACAAGAGGAGTTCAAACATGCAGCTCAGCTGGAAACAAATTGGCAAGAATGAATCAACAGATTAAGAGTTAAACAAACCTAAAACTAGAATTGAAAAAGTGGGTGAAAGGTTATATGTACAACTTACACAACTTCTTCACGAACATAACAAGTTATATTTTAAAAGCGGTTAGAGTCAATAAAACTTTGCCAATGAAACCAATTATAACAGGCTTTTAGAGAGTCAGACAAGGGGCAAATAAGCCTCTGCCAAATTTGTGACTGGTGAGGACACTCTTTATCTTTGAAACTATTATTTTTCAGTCTTTTAATCTAAACCACGGAGGTTTAGTAGTGTTCATTATTGTTTTATTATAATATATACTGCTTCTCTTTTTGTGTGAATTAAGCATATATATACATATGAACGACTCACAATTTCAATAACATATATATGTATTTTGGGATCCATGACTCCTATTGGATTGAAATTTGGCAAAGTTCTCCATGCTGTAGTCATGTGATCTTCATTTCCAACACTCCCTGCCAGCTTCCTACAAGGAAAGTCAAAGGGGAAGCTGGCAGTAAATCAGAGGTTCTTCTGCTCCTACCGCTTTTTTGCCTGCCCATAGTTATTCTGCTTCTCTGTTTAGGTAAGGAAGTGTCCATGAAATAATGACCCAGCTGGTCACAGGTTGTCTCGTATTCAATAAAACTGAGATATCCAACATCTGATCTATAAAAACAAATAGGGTGACACATCTGATACGTCTAATGGAACACCTAACGGGACTGTGGAGCATTTTGGAACTAATTCAGAAAAAACAGTGTACAAACATAGCACTTGTTTGTAATTCTTTAAAGAGCTGAATTCTTTCTCTCTGCAGCTGCCACATGATTCTGGCAAAAATACAGCTCTTTAAAGAACAGCAAACAGGCACTACATTCATCTCCTGTGCATAGCAAAGCTTCTGACTGCCCCTATACATAATATTTAGAAGATTTTTTATCCTACCTGTATCAATTTATAAGTAACTTATGGTGAACATACCTAATACTCATGCATTCTCAACCTATTTTCCCCACAACAACTTTGTGAAGTGGGTTGGACCAAGAGTGACTGGACCAAAGTCACACATCTGACTTTAATGCGATAGGCAGTACTAGAACTCCTGTAGTCTTCTAGTTTCTGGGCCAGCATCTTGATCACTATACCAAACTGGCTCTCTTTAATTTAGGCGCTCATATAGACTAAAAGTTGATCTTATTATTTGGTAACCATAAATGGGATTACAGTCTGAAATGATTATTTTGATAAAGGAAGGTGCACTATTTAAGTCACAGTTCTATGAGGCAATTCTATGAAGTATTCAATTTGTGCAACTTCCTGGAGAAACTTATGCATCAAGGTTTGTTTGAACATTATCTGAAATTCTAAAAAAGACTTGAAAAATGTGGGCCAGACATTGAATGTAACAGTTAATACTGTAAATCTCTATAGGCTAAAAACCGTGTGTGTGTGTGTGTGTGTGTGTGTGTTTGTGTTAGTTTTTGAATTGGAATTTGTCAAAATATATGTTTACAAAAAGATACAAACACTATAATTAAATGGCTGCTATTATCAGGTTAGTTTTAAAAATAATGCACTTCAATTACAATAGTTATTGAATTTCATCTGTCCAAAGTAATTTCTTCTGAGCAGTTGTCCCATACGAGTGAATTCATTTAATTCCCAAAGGAAAAAGTAGGAAAAAAAACACAAGCCAAATGCTACAAAAATTAAAAATGGTCTGCATCTTAGGCAATCATCCTACAGATCTGAGGAAGAATATGATTCCAGAATTTGGGGCTACCATTGGGAATTCTAAGCCCTGGCCCCTCTTACTCCTGATGTAAGAGAATCATGAGCATCTCCACAAGTATTGCATGGGCTGATTCTGCTTGGAGGAGATGAATGTGATGTTTTTTGTTTATTTGAATTTATTAGCTGCCCACCTCCGGTGGATTCTTGGTAGTATACAAAACTGGAAAAATCTATAAAAACAGGTATAACATCAAACCAATGAACAGCTCAGGCTAAAACAATCTTATAAATGAATAAAAAAATCAAAGTTACTCTGAATTGTGAGGCAAATTCTACAACCTAACTCCCAGATCAAGATTCCAACAAGAATGTGAGTCCTTCTGGTGCACATATTTGCCTAAAACAGATTATTTTACTATTCAATGAATAAAATTAATGACTGGAAGTAAAGAATGATCTTCCCCCATACCTCTATATATTAACTGGATCTTAAGATCATATTTAAAGAAGTTTATTGAATGATATGGATGGTTGCCTAATAAGTGGTCTTTTTCAGTGGTGACATTCCTTTCAATTCTGGCCTGTTCAAGAGCAACTTTAAATTTTTTTAAAGATTTAAAGTTTTAAAAATATGACTTAATGCTTTTTAGGTGTTGATTACTATTATTGATGGTTTTCTATGTAGATATTATATTTTAGATCTTGGGTGACTGGGCGCACTTTGAAGATCACCCAGGGAACTTACTGGTAATATACAGTACAAAAACACTACAAGTGTATAAAATAGAATTGCTACATTATCAGAGAGAAATCTAGCTAACTAGCTATAACAAAGAACTACATTTTCATTGTTGCAGATTTACTATTTTCTTTAAAATTATCTATGCATAATCAGTTACTCTACTAATAAGTGGAAGGTTACTCAATGCACTCAATGAAATCTAGTATTTATCTAGCAGCCTTCATCTCTAAACACCCATCTAGGAAGAAAGGTGTATGTTTGTGTATTCTTGACCTTAGTTACCTTGAAGTTCCAAGCAATCATCTTTAAACTACTAATACAGTCTTCTGCCATAAATCTGCATAATGTTTTGTCAGAAATATAACAATTACTTTTAAACTCAATATTAATTGCAAACATACAACAGTTGTAATTGAATTATAACTTGTTTCTCTTTGCCAAATAAAAAGGAAGGTATCTTAATACATGTGTGTGCAGCTTAATGTATTCTACAATGTAATGTAAATACAGAAATCATAGGAAAGTCAAAATGAGAAATATAGTATTTCCATTACTCCACAGCACTCAGGGATTATAATTATGCAATGTACTTTTTTCCTCCCTGTAAAATTCACAACTCTATAAAAATAGTTTTCAGGTGCTTATGAGAGAAAATTGTAAATACATTAAAGATGAGGCAAAATCTCCCCAGCCTCTATTCCATGCCTTAAGTAGTATGAGTAGTATACCTTATGAAGAGGAAAAATAACTGAGAGGAAATGGGTGCTTAACAGTTTGGAATGGAATTAGCCTAATTTGTTAAGAATGGTATTTGAGAAAAGTAATGTATATTCCAAGGAAAAGTGTGTTCAGAATTTGTGAATTTTATTGGAATTTTTTTAGAGATTTGAAAATCCTTTACTGCATTCTATAAGTTTATGCAAGACACCGGAGGGGAGGACCAAATTAAGCCAGTATAACCTGAGGATGTTGTAAAGAAGCTGACCCAAAACTACAGTAGTCCGACTTGCAGTAGTGTCAAGATCAGACGCAGAAGGTGCAAAAGAAGCTAAACGAAGAAGGAAAAGTCACACCCATCTACGACCCGATTTTTATTCCATCCTGTCTTTAAGAACCTCGAGGCGGCGATAACTTTTTCGACACACTCACGCCTGCCCCGCAAAGCAGCCTACAAGTCACTGTACAAATTTCAGGCTGTGTGCGGGGACTGAATCCGAGTTTCTCTCCCAAGCTAACATCTCCCAACATCGCCCGATTGATCTCGATCTCACGCTGCCGGCCCCCTTTCACGCTTCCCCAAGCCCCAAAGTCAACACGCACCTGCTGCCTACCTCGGTGACAATAGTGTTGTCGTAGTACTCCTGACTGAACTCCCAGCCGTCCAGGCACTCCTCCTGCCCCACCTGGCTGAGATTGACATCGCGGCCGGGCTCCAGGTTGCCGGCGGAGTAGTTAAGCAGGGCCTCGAGGCGGTAGCGGCTACACTGGCTCCGCACCTGCCGCCCGCCACGCTTCTCCAGGGGGATGCTGGCATTGAACCACGCCGCGCTCAAGTTGGCGTTAGCGGGTACCCGGCACCAGTGCTCGGGGGTGGCGGCCAAGAAGACAGCGGACAGACCCGTGTAACCGTTGGGGATGATACTGGCGCTGAGCAGGAAGAAGATGAGGCGCTGGAAGGGGCCCCAGTCGCCCAGAAAGGCGGTGGCCTCGTCGTAGTTGAACATAACTGGCGACAGGCAGGCAGGGCAAATGCAGAACGGCTGCCAAGGAACGGCCGCAGCCCGAGACCCGCTCTCGTTAGCACATGCAGCAGCTCCTGCTGGCCTGAGCAGAAGGAAGGAAAGGGGAAAGAAAACACAGCCTGCCGCCGGCAGTAAATGGGAAGAAGCAGAGCCGGTTGTGGGTGTGGTTTGTACACAAAGGGCTGGAGCGCCGCACTCGGCCCGCCGGCGAAACCCGGGCCGTGTCTCTGCAAGTTCCCGCGCGGAAGAAAGGGAATCACCGCCCGCCTTTTTTTTTTTTTTTTTAAGGCTGAAGGGCTTTGAGTTTATTATTAAACTCCGCCCAGGGAGAACGAACGCGGAGAAATTTTGCTTTAAATATAAAAAAACAACAACCCCAAAACCCAAGTACATTGCTGTTGTTAGTCGCGAAGTCGTGTCTGACGCTTCGCGACCTCATGGACAACGTCCCTCCAGACATTGCTGTCTGTGGGTGGGTAAATAGGGGAGCTGTTCGGTTCAGGTTTCTTCTCTCTGAGATGGGAAGCAAACTTTT
Source organism: Myanophis thanlyinensis (assembly GCA_017656035.1). Lineage (NCBI taxonomy): Eukaryota > Metazoa > Chordata > Lepidosauria > Squamata > Homalopsidae > Myanophis > Myanophis thanlyinensis. The sequence continues at coordinate 10,063 of JAEANM010016974.1, forward strand.
TAAACGCTTCTTTTTAGCATGTCCGCCTTTACTCTGACGGGATTGTATAAAACGGATGCAGACAAGACCAGCGCAAGGAAGTGTGACACGCAGGCATTGTTTATGTAGGGCATAGGCAACCATATTTGCTTAAACATGTATAAAAGTAGTAAATATCTAATAGATCTGGTGAACCATTTTTGCTTCATCTGTCCCTCTGCCTCTGTACTGTTTAGCCCAGCATTTCTAAGAACAGTAAAGAAGTTAGTTACCCAATTTCCTTACTTGCCCAGTACCAAACACTATTCCATTTTTCTTTTATTTTAGTTAAGCTAATTAAATGTCACCAATTTCTGTAGATTTAGCACGAAGTCATGTTTGTTTTGTTTAATGTTTTGGCATCTCATAAAATATAAACCCATAAGTTATGGCTTTGCACTATGACTACTGTATTTTGTTCACCAACTCATACTTAAATTATCAATTATCATTGGAATTCAACCGTATCTATTACCATATTCCAATATTGAACATTGGTATAAACTTCTATTTTTTATTAGAAAGCAATACAACAAGCAACATGAACTGTTCTAAAAGCATTTGGTATTACCTAATCCAGTCATTCCGTAGCTTTTAAAGTACCTTTAAAATGACTGTTCTGAGGTTTATTTACTGTAGATTTATTTTTTAAAATACACATTTAAATACAAACAAAGCATATTACCCAAACGTTGATACTGGTTCACAAATTGCTATCAGATTTCCGAAAGTTTAGATTGGGGTGCCATAAATACTTTACAAAATTGTTTATATTTTCAATTCTTAATGCACTTTTGTTACTCAGATTTGCAAGATGCTATACAAAATGTGTTTGGAGCGATGAAATTTATGATGAATTCTACTGAAATGACCTATGTCACAATTTATGTGACCTTTCTCCACAATGCAGTGAAAACATCAGTTAAAAAGTTCCAGCTGAGTTACTTCAAATTCCAAAGCACTGACAGTATAGTTAAACATTTTGATACAAGCTATTTAAGAAAAGATTAGGGTAAACAATTTTTTTTCAAACAACTAAAAAGTGTAAAGTAAGCCTAGTATCCTCATTATCAAAATTTTATTTTGAATAGACGTAGATTAGTTCTTAAAATTTCAGAACCTAAAATGAGCCAGGAAGATTATTTCTTTATATATTATAAATGTGTGTATACAGGTAGTCGACTGTGGATCACAATTGAGCCAAAAGTGTATGTTGCTGAGACATCTGTTAAGTAAGTTTTGCTCCATTTTACAATCTTCCTTGCCACAATTCTTACGTGAATCACTGTTGTTAAGTAAGTAATATAATTGTTAAGTGAATCTGGCCTCCCCATTGACTTTGCTTGTCAAAAGCTCGCCAAAGGGGATCACATGACCCTGGGACACTGCAACCATAATGAATATGAACCAGTTACCAAATGTCTGAATTTCGATCATGTGACCATGGGGATATTGCAGTGGTTAAGTGTGAAAGTCACTTTTTTCAATGCTGTTATAACTTTGAATGGTCACTAAATGAACTGCTGTAAATCAAGGACCACCTGTATTCTTAACTCCATCAGGACTCCTGGTGGATTATATAAATCTAGTGGCAGAATATAAAATCTAACAATAAAAGTGAATCTAATTGCAGATTCCACTGCATAATAGGCAAATAAAAGGGTGGCACATTTTTAAAACAAGGTGAAATAATTGTAAATATAAGTAGTAACTGAATGAATGTCACTAATAAGCTTCCATAAAACCAACTGTAAAATCTTGAAGTGCCACATATCTAGCAAATGCTTTTTAAGATGTTCGGTTAGTTGGTCAAAGGTTAAGTATACACAATATGGGTGTGTGTGATACATGTCAATAATCAGGAATCCAATTAAGAACAACATTCTAGGTAACTAAAAATGTGTTTCTTTTAGCTTGGAGCTGACTTGGTCTGAATTCAGAAGTTAAGCTAGGTAGCCCTGGTTATCCATGAATGGAATGTAAAAAAAAAAAAAAGCCCTGTCCCTTTTCCAAGCCTTTTTCTATAGCCTCACATGTATGTACACCGCAAAGGAGCAGTTTGTACTTCTGCTTTTATCATTCTTAGCAAAAGTAGCAAAATCTGTGGATCCTGTTGAAGATTTTTCCTATACTGGATGCTCATTTTCCTTCAACCTTGAGCTTTACCAAGCAGAAATTTAATGGGGGAAAACCTTAGTTTCTGCCTCAAAATATAATCCTGACATAAGAAGTGAAAGATGTGATCTGCTTAAAGGCTGAATTCAAACAATATACACAGCTTTAAATCATGTTTTGCAAAGCACAATGGCTTGATTAAATTAACATGGGAAATCAAAACCAAGTTATATCGTGACAGAGTATGACGCATGAAGCAAGAGAAAGGTAATGATGTAAACAAAAATAATTACATACTTGTGCTTATCTGTAAAGCAAATAGTGGTTGGGAAAGGAATAAGGAAGTTTTTTTTTAAAGGTAAAAAGAACTCTTATTAGTCTCATGTTAAAAGTCTTCTGTAGATATTTTATTTAAAAATAAATCAGAAAAGAGAATCATACATTGGTTGAATAGTTCTTTCTTTTTACTTATTTATATCCTTTATTTTTACAAATTACTCAAAACATTGAACATATCCAACACAGCTTCTTCTCTTTTCCTCACAGTCCTATGAGGTGGGTTGGGTTGAGAGAGTGACTGACCCAAAGTCACTTTTCCAAGACTCAGAATAATATTTCAGATTTAGCTATCTGCTAAAATATAAAAAAATATAAATATGCATTCAATATATATGTATGCAACCATATTTACTATGTAACATCAGATTGTTCCACTCGTCTAGCCAATTATATTGTCACCTTTACACCCATCAGCTATATATTATGTGCGTGTGTATTCCAATTATATACTAGGAGGCACTCAAAATGTTATTGCATTAGACAATGAAATATTCAATTTCAATTTCAAATTTATTGGTCACATACACAGTCATACATGGTACGATATGCAGTGAAATGCTTACGCAA
>JAEANM010016975.1:0-13101 GCA_017656035.1 Myanophis thanlyinensis
CGTGGACTTCAACTCCCAGAATTCCTGAGCCAGCATGGCTGCTCAGGAATTCTGGGAGTTGAAGTCCATGAGTCATGAAGGAGCCGTAATTGCCCACCCCTGGACTAAGCCAACCTACATTTTTTGATAGTCAATGGCGTTTAGCTGTAATAGTGGTTGATAGATGATATGTTTACATTACTGTTTGATAGTATTTGAGTTGGCAGCTTATGATCTTTCTTATTTGATGAGTGCAATAATATATAACAATTGTCAGCACCGGTACTACCTTGGCTGACATCAAACAATAAGAGAATCGGTACCCTTGGGATATTAGAAGGCCATCCATAGCTCCAGACCAAACCTAGTCTGGAAGTCCCAAAAGCATCCTAGAAGAATGAAGTGACTATTAGCTTCTAACCTGTTGCTAAGAAAACAATAGTTGTGTATCCATCAAATAACCAATGGGAGCCTTTATTTTTATAATACAATAACAACTGCTAAGTCTTAGACTATAATTCATATTTTTCTTGTCACTATTTTTTTCTAGGAGTAAGCTACATAATACATGATGGTAATAAAGTTTCAATCCTGTAATACATATTAAAGTAAATCCTGCCAAACTGTCAGTGATTCGTTTTGAAGTCAGAATAATTAGATCCATAATATAATCTACACCAGAGGTGTAAAACTCGCAATGACATGACATCACATGACATTTTGCATCTTTTTTCCCCTTTGCTAAACCAGGTTTGGCTAGCACATGACGCATCCGGCCCGTGGGCTGTGAGTTTGACCCTCCTGATTTACTCTCATCTAAAAATATAGATTCATGTCAAGAATTAGAATTTGCATTTTGACTCATATTTGCTCCTTCAAAAACTAAGTAGTAAAATTAGTGAATCTGGAGATGATTCACATCTTTTTCAACTGTTGCAATGAATTTCATTTCTAGAATATAATGAGGAAAGATCAAAGTGAGAAACTGATGATATGCCCATGTTTTCACAAAGATCATGTCCATAATTTACTTTTGTTTTTATCAAAAATTGCAATAATTAATTTAGTGACAATTTTCCAAAATATCTGAGGCTACAGATTAGGATTTGAAGCCATATTTGGCCCAAACTCTTCTGTAATCTTACACAGGTCAATTCAGAAGTAGGGTTTATTCAATTCACTAAGGTTTTCCCAACATGAAGAAGAACTGCAAACTAAAAAAATATTCAAAGAACTCAACTCATTGTATACTGTAAATGATAAGCAGATCAATAGAAATTTCCCAGTATTCATGACATAACTGTACAATAACTCATGGAACATTATTGTACAATGTACAATCTAGTTCTTAAGTTAAGTAACATTTAGCAGAAAACATGTAGCCTGAATACACCATGGGGTGGTGTATTGTTTCTTTCAAACCCATATTGGGATGATTGGTTAGTATGTATAGGGTGATATTCTATGACCCATCCACTTTCACATACCATCAGAAATATCTGAATAAAAAATAACTTGGCTATGACAATTAAAGAGTTAGATAAATGGAACTAATATACTAATAGTAAATCTAAGTGGAATCATGGCATTCTTCCATCTTTGTCTCTCTTATGCAACAATATATAAAGACATGAAGCTGCAATATTTTATGCACATATTCATACTTTGATGTAATTCATATTAGACGCTTTCTGATTTGAGACCCCCAAAGTTGAAGGAGATATAATGTAACTAAGATGTACTAAAATCTTTCTAAAAATATAATTTTAACAGCAATTTGACTTAGAAACATATCAGTTTAGAACTAGATGGATAGATAAAGGGGCATGGTGCTTCAGTGATAAAAGACACTGAGCTTATCATCTGGAAAGCTGAAAGTCTGTGTTCGAGGCCTGAGTAACTGCGTGATGGGGTGAGCTCCTATTAGTTGCCCAGTTCCTGCTCACTTAGCAGTTCAAAAGCACACAAATGCAAGAAGATAAATAGATACCACTTCACTGGGAAGGTAGCAGCAGCATTCTGTGCTGGCCACATGACGATGGAAATATATATATATATTGTTCAGTGAGAATGATTTATAAATCAGGTGTGATCAAAGGGTTAAATTGAATGGGACTAATGGAAAAAAAGGTTGTGTTAATTTCTAGTGTGGGAATACATTAAGTATATTAAAATATATGTCATGGTTTCAACAGTGGCCAATTAGATGCTTCCAAATGATACAGAAGATATGTGTTTATTGTAAAAGAGAATAGTGTAAATATTTTCCTCCTAACTTCAGAAGAACATTTCTCAAAAAAGCCAAGCTGACACATTTTGATGCAAGTAGCAAAAGGAGAGCAAACTAGTTATCCCCTATGGCTCCCATAGCTTGGTTCTTTGGGGTTTTCCCATTCTTCAGCATCTTTCATCTCAAGTGGCAGCATAATAAGGCTGCATCTGCCACTATTGTTTTCAGAGTTCCTTTAAACAACTAGATTAATGGCAAAATATCTACTGAAAATATTCAGTTTTTAAAATCCTCCAGTTGGTGCCCTATGCCCATAGATTTAGTATACGTCACTTTCTGAAAACTGAAAGCACTGATAGTTTGTTTCTAAATAATCAGACAGTTTTAAACTTTGACTGTGGTCTTTTCCTCATAGGAAGTGCTAGGCTGGAAGCAATGTTTAGTATAGATGTCTGCTGACATCTAGTGACAATTTATGTAATAAAATAAAAGTTCTCTTCTTGACTATAGAACACTCATAATCACGTGAAAATGTATTGATTTATTGTTGGGCATCAGAAGAGGTAAAGAAGTTGTTGAGGGTTGGCAACATTATCGTTTGTCAACTCCCAGGACTATCAGCTGTTCTCATTGCGGGATGGAAAAGCTAGAACTGGAACTGTACTATCAACTGCTAGGATTCAAAGAAAATACACCTGTGTGCAATTGTGAGCAATTTCAACAGCTGTTTAAGACTCTGTCATGGCTGAAACTCACAGCTTAGTTGACTAGACAGCTTATTATTTATTTAACAAATTGATATGCTATTCACTCCCTTAATTGCATAAACTAAGTGTATATTTTTACACTACTTCTTCCTTAACTAGAAATCTGAGATTGTATGGGACTTATAATGAAGAGATTGAGATCATACATGGGAAACAGTATTTGAAAAAGAATGTCCAGGACACTTTTATTACTATACTGTAACTAGATCATCAGTTTATTTATTAAAGTGTCTCCTATATAACAATATTTAACAAATAAAAGTCTTAAAATAAAATAAAAAAGATAAGGAAAAAAATAAACAATGAGAAAAGAAAAGAGAAAACCAAAAGGAAATATAAAAAGTGAAAAAATATTATAAAGAATTTCTTGATAGCAGTTACAGATATTTACCTTTTGCCCTCTCTCTAAGGTTATGTCACAGTTACCTTATTTCTGTATGCTGCCTTTTCTAATCTTTAACACATAAATTAAGCATTCATTTTTATTTTTTCAGCAAAAATTCCATAAAAGGTTTTCACTAACTAATAAATATAGTTATTGATCTTTTAATAATTAAACAAGTTAATTCTGTCATCTCTTCTACTTCTGACATTTTCACCAACCATTCCTCCATTATGGGAATTTCAGTCTTTCCCAATGGGTCATGTGTTGTGAACATATATATAAAAATAATCTTTCATGGATTTTTTCTGATTGACTATTCATTAATCTGATCCCCCACCCCACCCCCAAACCTGGCTCTAGTTAAATGTTTTTCTTTAAAATTATTTGTATCATTGTGTGCATTTGAACCCAGAATTGGCATTATTTATTATATTGTGTAAGGGATGCAGTGGCTCAATGACTAAGATGTTGAACTTGTTGATCAGAAAGGTCAGCAGTTTGGCAGTTCGAATCCCTAGCACCACATAAGTGGTGCTCCTGTTACTTGCCCCAGCTTCTGCCAACCAGCAGTTTGAAAGCATGTTTTAAAAATGCAAGTAGAAAAATAAGGACCACCTTGGTGGGAAGGTAAGAGCGTTCCATGTGCCTTTGATGTTTAGTCATGCTGACCACATGACCATGGAGTCGTCATCAGATAGTGTTGGCTCTTCAGCTCAGAAACGGAGATGAACACAACCCCTAGATTCAGGAATGACTAGCATATATATGCAAGGGGAATGTTTACCTTTACCTTATTATATTATGTAATATATCCAACACATGTCTCTTGGTCAGAAATGATCTCTTAAGTTTGTTGCCTTGAGAACTGTTCTGTCACAAATAAACATCACTTCATTTATGTGGTAGTATGGCTTCACACCTCTCTTCAAATCTGGCCACAACTATTGTTTGCATGACAGAGATGTATGACTTTATATGCTTCCCTACTCACCCACCAAAAACAAATTGCCCCTGAATATTTGAAACTTGAAAATTTCTCACTAATTTGTTACTTGATAAACTAGAGAGCATTTGCCTGAGAAAACATAGTATTTTATCTTCATGATCTTTATAATTTGTGTACTAAAAGGTGCTATATTCTTATCTATAATTGTAAAATCTGCAGTGTCCAGTGAATGGATATAGATGAATCATGCAGTTATTTGTGTTCCAAAGTCAGTTTTTTTCTTTGTTTCACTTAATTTACATTGAACTACGTAATAATATATTTTGAATCAGAAGCCTGCAGTTGACTAATGTGATGCAAGACACAAAATTTGTCTCAATCAAATTTATTGTAGGCTTGGGCCCCTGAAATATTAGGAGAGATAAAGTGGGTTCATAGGATCTTGATTTATGACTTAAGAAATGTTATTTCTATAGTCTCAAAAAAAAAAGGCTTGATGACATTTTGGCTTCAAAGTCATGAAGTGGTTTGGTATAGTTAATAATTAAGGAAGTACATTTCCTGTTGTGGAATTTCTTTGTTCATCAGAAATACAAATATAGCATAGGTCACAAAAAATGATGTAAACATATTTCTCATTTTCTGGAAGTTAAGGTGGACTTTCTTCAGATACAGCATATTATAAAATAGCAAACTTGGGAACAGCAAATATGACAATTATACAGATGGCTAGAAGAGATGCTTTGCACCACACAGAATCACATTTCTTTAAATAATCAGAAGTAGTTTTGAAATAGTTGAACAAGTGAAAAAAAAGAACAGCAGATTTAATGATTGAAAGAGAAATGTTTTAGTGGTACTCCAAGCAATACAGAGGATCTCTTCAAAGTACTACACAAGACTTTTCTGTTATATTCCTTAGTATGAGCTACTCTAAATGGCAGACGTGCATTAAAAGGCTACATAATTGTGTATTCATAAAATGAATACAGAACTAAATAATAGAGCCTCCATTCTATAAGGCTAAAGGCTTCTGTTCCTAAAATTCATTTAAAATTAAACCGATTGGTTCATTAAACTGAATTGCTGAATTTGTCAGTTCTTGAATTTCCAAGTATTTGGAAAATTCCATTTTTGTTCAAATGCAGAATCATCTAAATTGCAGAAGTTGATTCAGAGCAATGTAATTTTATTTAAGGATTCGAATCAACCTTCCATTTTTTTCTTTGGAAAGTTAATTTGACATTGAGTCCGGTTCTCTTCTGGATGTGTCTTTAAAGTGAATATTTGCTTGGTCCTGAAAATGAATATAATAAAAATGAAAATGAGAAAAAACACTTCCCATTTTATATTTAAGATCTGCAGAAGATTATGAGAAGTGAAATTTAACACACATCTGAGAACAAGGCTGATAGGTAATAGTTGTGCAGACACACTTCAGACATGCCTTATGAATCTTATATTTGTCTGTTTCCTGCCACACCCTGTAATGGAAAACTGCTTGGATCTTATTACAAACACCACCCAGATCCTACAATATACTTCTAACAGCTTCAAAAGTCAAGCTCAGTTGATGTGAATGACATGGATGCCTTTGATTGAAGGACCTGTGATTACTGAATGAATTTCTGTCACATTGTGCTCATCTGAATTCCGTCTAAGGAATTCTCCACAGACAAACTACTCCAGAAAGCATGGCATATAGCCGACTTTCTTTTTGATATTACATGTGTTTTTGTTCTTTTGAAAGGCTTTTAGCCCTGAGGTAAGGATTAAGCAACAACTGAGCAGACTTAAAAGACTTCAGAAAAATAACTTGACAGTCTTGAATTTTTTAAAAAAAGTTTGATCTGCTTTTCAAGATTATATCACTGTTTGTTGCTACCAACAATAACTGCAGAACAGAATCGGTTTTACAAGTTGAGTTAACTTTGACAAAAATTGCAGTAATACCTATTGCATTTGTTTGTCTTCTGATATTACAGAAATTTTTAAATATAGTAGTATAAACTATTGGAGAAAATAGAGCTGAATTCAGCTGAAATAATTTAAGCTACAACAAACCACAAACAAGGAGTGTTTTTCTAACATATCCTTTAGTTATAGTTATATTTTTAGTTATAGGGAGTCAGAAAATAAAATAAGTCACAATTGTTTTTGGATGATATCCCAAAATTGAATGGCTGAATGTCATTTAGCCAATGACAGTATCAAATACTGATATTGTATATTTGCATTATAAATTATTTCTGGTTCAAATAAATTCATGAGAAAATAGAATTATATGCATCCAGTCAAGTCTCATCTTATTAGCTAAATTTCCATTCTCTATATTTTTTCATTTCTAAATACAATTAGTCTCTAGGAAAAGAGACATGAGGGATACATAATAGAAAGTGGGGAGAAACTGGCAGTGCTTCATTCCTTCCTAAATTTATTCATTTGTCAACCACTTCACTGAATATACAGAGGGATGGACTGGATTTGCAATCAGACCCTCAGATGATACTTGTCATGCGTCTCCTGGTTTTTACTTCTGTGCATGTAGAAGTGTGTCCGTGGCTGGAGCTCTTGCATATATTTGGAATCCAATCAGCTTCAGAATCTTATGGAGAAGTTGAAGAGGGATAAAACTTCTTTTATGCATATCCAGAATATCATATGGTCTAGTCTACACTTTCTCTGCCAGTTGAGCCATTATAATTCTCACTAAAAATCTCACACATAATATGTTAAATTTTTAAAATGCTTTGAAATAACCCTTCCATATATTAAACAATTTTATGTACAAGACAATATTATAAAGTTGGATACTGTATATGGTTGACATAAAATTTCCTTCTAAAATAGAACTGATCAAAAACATTGAAGGCCACTGAGACTTCTTTTTCCCATTGCCATCCATCCGCTGCTGCCATTCCTTCCTCTCTCATCTGGATTACTGCAATGCGCTCTACATGGGACTATCCTTGACATGCATTTGGAAGCTTCAGCTGATTTAAAGCAGCAAGAACAATCTTTGAGGCCCCTAAGATGGCCCATATTACACCTCTGATCCTCAAACTGCACTAGCTACCAGGCATCTTCTGGGCGCAATTCAAGGTATTGGTTATGACCTTTAAAGCCCTTAATGGCATAGGTCCAGGCTGCTTGATGAACTGCCTCATCCCAGTAGTACAAGCCCACCCTACTCATGTGAGCATGAAGAGTCTACTGCAGATCCCATCAGTCAAAGAACTTTGACTATTAGGATCCCCACCTCATTCCCTGCTTCCCCACCCAACCATCTTTTATTCACATATTGTTTAACATATATCATTGTTTCTTTTTCAGTGTTTATTCTATTGTTCCATTACATTATTACTGTTATATTTACTCTTCTTTTCATTTTTCCATTTTTATTGTTGTAAGCTGCCTAGAATAGCCCCATGGCTAGATAGGCAGAAAATAAATTTAACAAACGAACACATAGGTCTCCATTTTCTGTTAATTGTTCACCAGAAGAACTCTTTAAGATCTTGTGGAATTATTCCCCCTGCTAAACTTTACTTGACTGAAAGTTAGCCTAAATTATATTGTTAATAGAGCCTTGGTGGCGCAGTGGTTAGAGCGCAGTACTGCAGGCTACCTCTGCTGACTGTTGGCTACCTGCAGTTTGACAGTTCAAATCCCACTAGGCTCAAGGTTGACTCAGCCTTCCATCCTTCCGAGGTGGGTAAAATGAAGACCCAAACTGTTGGGGGCAATATGCTGACTATAAACCACTTAGAGAGGGCTGTAAAGCTTTATAAAACAGTATATAAGTCTAAGTGCTATTGCTATTACAGATCCTCCATTTTTCAACCCATAAAGCTTAATAATGGCAAATTTGATAGTGTCCAAGGCCATATACTATAGAAACATAAATAGTATTAATACCAAACTAGTAGTCTCCAGTTACAAGTGACTTCTATCCAAATTCATCACCCCAGATTGCACGCAATGGGTTAGAACAGTGTTTCTCAAGTTTGGCATATTTAAGATGCATTGATTTCAACCCCCAGAGCTGCGCAGCCAGCATGAAGAATGGGAATTTCTGGGAATTGAAGTCCATACATCATAAAGTTGTCAAGCCTGAGAAACAATGCCTTAGAGGGTGGTATAATCTTATATCACTTCACAATCAAATCAAAACAAACCTTTATTATAGTCATATACCAGCATAAAAACTTAGGCTACAAGGTTGTAATAATAGTTAACTATCCAAACACATTTCATGGTTTACAGTAAGGAGATATGGTTGGAAATGTCCCTTTAAGAACTTATGTTGAATCCCCTCTTGAATTTTGGAGTTGGTATTGTCCTGATGTATATATATACTTGCAGAGGTTCATTTCTGATGGAGAAGATTGGGCGAGAAAGGGATATTTTCATTTAATTTCATTCATTTAATTATTTTAATAGGTTTTAAATTGTTTATTGTACTCATGTTTTATTGGCTGTGCACTGCCCCAAGTCCCTAGGGAGAGGGGGCGGTGTATAAATCAAATAAATAAATAAATAAAATAAGGAAGGTAGTGTCCAATCACTAGAAAGCATAAAGGATATATCAAGAATACAAATATAAAAAATTATGCAAAATTGGAAGATAATTCAAAAATACTTGAGAGATAGTGGGTTAGTGCATTATTACCTGGTGATACTTTTATCTCTCACTATTAACTTATTTTTAGATGAATAGAAAGAAAGTGAAAGTGAAACAGAGTGGCTTTTTTTCTTACTTAGTTGGGTAAAGAAATGTCTACAAGCAAATATCCAAGCTCAGAGAACACCAAGAATTCCACTGCCTTTTTGCCTCCAGACACCATTAATTCTCACTTTCTGTTCATCCCTATCAACTGTAATTAGAAAGCCTCTTGTTAACAAATTGGCAGCCTACACATTTCTTCACATCAAAGATTAATTCTGCCTAATGGCACCATTTTGCAGCAAGATATCTTCAGGTCAACTTGATACCTTCATGTCATTCAGTTTCAAATTGCCAAATAGGTTATATTCACTTATAGCTCTTCTAGAGAAAGGCATAGTTTTATTTTATTTTTTCAAACTAGTTCATCCCCACAGTGAGCAAAATATGTTATAACTAAGTCTTGCATCAGAGATGAATTCCAAGCTTTCCTCCTCCTTTTTGATGGATAAATGAATGAAAAGGGAAAAAATGGTGCTTTTGTTCTGGGAATAGGATTTAATTCTCTACCCCAGTTCCCAGATGTTACACGACCCAAGGGATAGTGTTTTAATAAGGATATCTAAAGGAAGGAATTCCAGTCCAAATTTTAAATTTTTCATAGTTTCAGCATAACAATGCTCTTACACTCTTTTAATTATTATTTTTAACAGGAAATTGTGACAAGCAACCTATTACTAATGAATAACTGAGTGCTGATTGAATAGCAGTTCTTTGGGCTCAGGTATTTACACAACTCTGTAAGTCTAGGGAACTGTCAGTCAGGCATTTCAACTTGGTGTTCTTTTCATGATTTGATATTCTCAAATATAAAGAGTCCTAATAATCAAAATAGTTCCATCTTGGGGAATTTTTGAATTAGATTCCAAAGTCTGGGAGAAAGACTAGTCAGGAAGTGTCCAAAGAAACATATATTCATTTTTATTTAAGGGATTCTCTTTGGGTTGAGAAATAGGTTATGTGAATTTTATGCAGGGCTTAATTGGGGAAAAAACTGGAAACAAGAACAATATCAACAAGCTGAGGTTTTGTCAAAATAATGAAACTTATGATGTAATGCAGACTTTGTCCCTTTCTTTGTTTTGTATGTGTGATGTCATTGTGTGTGATGCCACAATACCTGTAAAACTGGGGCAAAGACAAGTTTACTTTGCACACTATGACACACATTTTTCCATTTATCCCTCCTATGGTCCCTATGCCTAGAAAATCAGGAACATTTGTACAATATAAATAAGGCCTGTTAATAACATGAGCTTAGCAAATGTCAGAAAGCACATCTATGCAGCATATTCTCCCCTAGAAAAATTCAGTAGTAATTCAGTCTTATGAAAGCAGGTATTATACTTGTTGCCAAATAACAAGTTGATGCAAGGTAAAATTGAAACCCATCAGCATTGGAACAGCGGTATGCTAAATATAGTGGGCAAATAAATTAAAAAATGCCTGTGATTAAGAAGTTTTTGTAGGACAAAACATCTCAGACAGTATCATCACATCGTCTTTATCATTTTGTCTTTGATTTATTAAGCCAGGTGTCTACATAGGATTTATTTCAATACATACTTGGAGGAAAAATATGACACCTACTCAAGTACTTAAATAGTGGTCCATTTAACTGTAATCCAGGAGATTTTCTCAATGATCCTGTAAGCTTTAGAAAGCAAACATTTACATTTCATCACTGCACTTTGTTTCTCTTTTTAGGACTTAAAATGTAGAGCCTCAAAAGAACTTAAAAAAAAGAAAATACAATTTAGAAAGAAAACTATACTGCAATACTTTTAGAAACACAGGTATAAAATACCACAATTCTCCTATAACAATATACTTACTTTAACCTGGAGGATTTGTCCCATAACATTAATCTAGAACTAACTAATTTGATTTTATCTAATTGTGCATGGCACATTGCCATTTCTTCCAGTACTGACTCACTGGACACACTGTGGGACTAAGAGGAAAAATATTGTTTTATTTGGTTTTCTGTTACATTTTTATAATTTCTAATAATTGTAGCTCTTTGGCATTTTAAAAAGCAGAAATTAAAAATAGAGCTTCTAAAATAGGCCTGTCAAGCAGCTTGATCATGAACATAACAATAAAAGCACAAATGGCAGAGTCAGCAACATTTTCATTTACTTTTCTTTTTGAAAAGGTTTTTCACTACCAGCTCATAAACTGGTCTAAATATTTTCTCAGTTTGGGATATAGCAGGAATCAGGACCATTCAACCTTTCTAATCTAATGTACTCTTCTCCCCACAAACAGTGTTTTGTAGAAAAGAAACAGCTGGCAAAGAGTTAAAGTTAATGTTAAAGTTTAAAGTTAACATAGCAAGATTTGTTAGTACAGGAATATGGAGAACTTAAAAGTCAAGAGAACAATTAATTGCAGAAGGATTTACTTTTCAATAATTTTTCATATGCAGAATTGACAGAAAAAATTAATATAAACAAGAGAGTTACTGGAACTGTGTATATAAGATGAAATTTGAAAATGGATTGAAAATGATGAATATGTAATTGCAAATATATTGCAAGTATAAACCTTTACTGGGATTTGAAATAGAAGAGCAAGTTAAAGATTGCAAAATAAAATGGGCTAAGAACACCACAGATAGATCAAGGGAAAGGAATTTCAGTAAAAGATTTGAAAATTCTGTAATAATTTAAATGACAATTTTTGTAATATGATATATGGCTAGTATATGACACTAGAGGTATTATCTAAGGTGTATAAATGTACTTTGGATCAATGCTGGAAATGTGAAAAACATTTCTTTAACCATGAAAAAGCAAAAAAAAAAGATAAAAACATATATGATGATACAGAGAATTTTAATTTGCTTTAATTTAATTCCTCCACACTTTCTACTGTTAACAGGCCTATCAAAAAGGCAAAATAGAAATAAATAATTTGGGATTCAATCCTATGGGAAATACCAAGTATTTCCTTGAATATTACAAAAACTGATGTAATAAAAGAAATGCACATTTGTTTCATTTAGTTTAATTATGAATTGATAGTTAATCACTGATATTTTCTTCCATCCTATTAACAGCCTATCACAATGGTGGCAAACCTTTTATGTTATTGTGTGCCGGCCTTTGTGCTGGAAGAACATGCCAAACCATCCCACAAATTACGCACAGCTCTGCTGGCTCTTTGTCCTGTTCTTGCACACTATTGCACGTTGGCCAGCTTTCTTTCGGCATGTGGGAGTGCCAAAATATGGAAGCACACACACATGGTCTGAGAGCCAGCTGTCCGGGCTTCTGTTTCCTAGCATGCATGAACATGTGGTGAACAGCTGGCCGGCATGCATACGCACCCCAGAAATTGGACATTCGGCTCTCATATCACACATCTGAGCAGGGACGTTGCGCTTCCGGGTTTTGGCACTCCCATGTGCTGAAAACCAGTTGGCTGGCACACAATAATGCACAAGAATGGGATGAGGAGCCAGCTGGTGGATGTGCATCAGTGCACAAGAATGGGATGAGGAGCCAGTGGGGCTGTGCATGGCTTGTGGGACAGTTTGGTTTGCCATTTCAGTCATGTGTTCCATAGTTTCGCAACCACGGGCCTATCATGTTATTCTTTAATTTAAAAAATTAAAGAGATAATGTGCAATTTAAAAAAACAGAGAAAATGGATAGATACACATGAATCTTGCATGAATGCAATTTATGGCTTTGTCACAATCCCTTTTTAAATGTGGGTCCCGGAAAATTATCCACAAGGGAAAAAGGTTCTGTGGATGAAAATATTTTCTTAATCCTATTTTTATAAAAAAGACAGAGAAGAACTATAGCAATAATTATAATCACAGCAATTGCTAAAAGTACCTGAAATCACACCCACTGTGACTGAACACTATAGAATCTATCCTGTAGTTTGATTCTCAGCAGTGCATAGAAACACTTGAGTTTTAAACTTTCTGCTAAGTGCAATTGTGTGGCATACCTCAATGACTGGTGTGGCTTCTGCAGCTAATGCTGCTTCATGGTCAGCACAACTATCCTGTTACTTCTTTCCTACTGTTCCAACTGTTTAAAAATAAAT
>JAEANM010016976.1:0-13100 GCA_017656035.1 Myanophis thanlyinensis
ACACACATATAAACATACACATACATTGCATACAACACACATATAAACATACACATACATTGCATACAACACACATATAAACATACACATACATTGCATACAACACACATATAAACATACACATACATTGCATACAACACACATACACACACATATAGTGAGGTGTGGGGGAAAAGGTGAGAGGTCCTTGGTGCCCTCCAGGCTTGGTTGTTTTCTGGAAGACCTTTCCTTGTTTATTCCCCTATTCTGCAAATCCCGCTCCTTTGTAGCCGTGATGACGATACCTAGTGAGGGAATGAAACGCCTGCAAGAAAAATCACCAAGCTCAAGAGAGCAGCAAGGACTCCATGTGTCTTTGGAGAGTCTCAGTCCTCTGGGTCCTGGTTTGTCTCAGATGTGTGTGTGTGTTTTAAAAAAGCAACTGTTTTTCTTTGAAGATGTTTTGCTTCCCATCCAAGGAGCTTCATCCGTTCTTCTGGTAAAGCTGCTTGGACGAGGCCTCGTCCGTTCTTCTGATGAAGCTTTCTTGGATGAGATGTGAGACGCCTTGTTCCTCAAGGAAAAAACAACAACAACCTAATTGCCTTTTGAAAAACCACCTTTGAGACCAGAACTCCACAGTTCAACCCTGACGGGTAAATTTCCTCTTCTGTTGGAAAAGGAAGTTTCTTTTCTTTAATCCCGTTGACTTTCCACCTTGGTGTAAGGACCCATTTTCACCTGCGTTTTGAGTTGTACTCTGGATGGGATAACTTTCAGCATGGGCTCCCTCTGTGATAAGCCAAACTTGAACAGTTTGTAAGGAAGCGATTGCACCAAAGGGACATAACTTTTCTTTTCTGTTTTTTTCTTCTTTCTGGCTTCCTCTTTGCGCCTTCTTGATTGCCTTGTTTTTCTTTCAGCCGAGATGACTCAGTGCTTAAAGTGCAGTGGTTTATTATGGTCTGTTGCCGAAAAATGACCTTTTTTTGCAGTACTTCTCTCTGTTGGATAGAACTCTTGACGAAATTCCTTTTTGACTTTTGGGGAATTCCATCTGAAGACCTTGTGTCAACAAATTAAATGCCTTTTATGAGGATGTTGAAACAGATAAGCTTTTGGTGCAGGCTAAAATGAGAGGAATGTTAAATATAGTTGAATTGAAACAATGTCTTCCTTAATTAATTTCCCAAAATGAAGAAGTATTGTTATGTGAAAAGATAAAAGCAATTTTTGAAAGTGAAACATAGTACAAGTAGTAATTTTAAAAAGAAAATGCTAGATTATACTTTTGGCCAGAAGCTCAAATTCTCGTATAGATAGGAAATATCTGTAGGTGTTTCGGAGGAACTGTACTTTTAGAACTAAAACACATTTGTTAGGGGAAGCAGCCTCAAGCTTGCTTTCAGTAGCAACGGATATAAATACTTTGACATTGAGATGTATAGTTTTGCTTTGGTATAATTATTCTATTTTAATTTCATGGTACTCTAATACAGTCATGATATGTCTCTTCTAGTAGATGTACTGATCTTTCCTCTAACTCTTCACTTATGGAATACCACTTCTTCCTGTTTGGCAGAGAAACATCTGCAACAGATAATTATTTTGGCAGTCTGGTATTCAGTGTTACATGGACATATACTGCCTTCGATTTGGGAGGAATGTGATTCAATGTTCTTAAAATTGCAGAATGCAGTTATGTTTAATGAAACACTTTGGACTTACAAATTACTACAGCAAAGGTATCTTATGTATTTTCCTTTTAAAATACTTCTTTATAATAAATGTCAATGGAGATTCTCCATCATTCGGGTCACGGTTGTCGTAAAAGTGCTGTTCAAAAGTCTATGGAGCGTTCTTTTTTTTTTTTTCTTGAAAATGTTTCGCCTCTCATCCAAGAAGTTTCTTCAGTTCGTTGTAATAATTCACCATGGCTATGGATTACAGAGTTGTATAGTCATATCCATTCAGCCAGTAAGTTGGGACTGGACTTTTGGATTGCTTAGTGCTTAGAGACTTGAAGGGGTTTATCCAAACTACAGTTCTCAACCTTGGCAACTTGGAAGGTTGAACTTGTGTGGACTTCAGCTCCCAGAGTCCTCCAATCCATACATCCTCAAGTTGCCAAGGTTGACACACTGATCTAAACCACATTATGAATGTCTATGTAGTAGCTATATCAGGTTTCGTTGCGATAGCTCATGTATCGATTGGTGATATAATGATAAATACGCTCTATATTGTTATCTGAAACTTTATTATTTCGCGTTATGTAAAAATTACGATTTCCCATTTGATTTGCCAATCAGAAGTGATCCGTTTTATACCAAAATACTATCTAGTGCAGTGGTGGTGAACCTTTTACTTACCGAGTGCCAAAAAGTATGCGCTTTGCATGTGCAATCCGCATTTGCATGTAGCTCCTCCACGTGCACTGCATGTGCAACCGCACCATCTGCACATGCATGCAGCTTTTGCATGTGCAATGCACGCATGCTGCATGCAGGGACTCACGCACACACGAGCAATCACGTGTGCATGTGCAGGAGAGCTCCGAAGACCAGCTGCATTTCCTGTTGCAATTGTGCGCATGCAGAGCAGAGGCCTGAAGACCAGCTGGGTCTCTGCAATCGTGCATGTGTGCACGTGCAATTGCAGGTGCATGCTCATTTGGAAGTAAGTTAGCCGACAGCTTGTGTGCCCAGCAAGATGACTCTGCGTGCCACGTGTGGCACCCGTGCCATAGGTTCGCCATCACGGATCTAGTGTGTGTTCTTGTGAAAGGATAGACTTTTGGTAACTGGGAGTTTTGATAGGATTCTGTTGGGTTCCCAAGGAATGCTAATTGCAATGATATGAACAAGATACTGTAATTTCATTGAAATGAGCAAGAATACTGTAATTGAAGTATTCATGTCAAACCGAACAAGCCTTTTGAAAGGGAATTGTCGAACTCTGGTTGCTTTGACAGTGTTTTCCTTCGTTTTGAAAAACAGATTGCTATATATAAAACCAAAGAAGAGGAGAAATATTGTTTATTAATCTCTGTTATTTAGGGGGCTACAGAGTAAAATCCAGCGGTGTTTAATTCTCCTTTCAGTCTTTTTGCACTTTCAGGGTTTCACTTTCTCCTGTAGCTACTTGTTTTCAGCTTCTCAGTCCTGTTGCGTGGGCACAACTATGTGCCACTTCCATGGCAACCACCTTCAGTTGTTGACTGTTCTTCAAAATAGGTGGTAAATCTATTCAGATCAATTGAAAATGTATATAATTGATACGTATCGATGAGTTGGTGGTCGCCTTTAGATCCTGGTATTTACCTAGCGATTCATTCGAAATGGCTGCATCTTGGTACGGTCAGTTGGCTCTTTGATTTCAGAACCAAACTCCAAAGTCAGGTTATATAAACTCTGTTCTTTTTCCCCCTTTAGTTTGTTGTTTATATAAATCCAAAATATAACCCATCAGAAGTTTTCTATTCCTTGCTTAGTGTAGTAGCATTAATTACTTGTATGTATTTCTGGCACGCTTTCGGTTCACTTTGTGGCGTTTGCGTTATACAATTAATATGGGATATTCAGCTGATTTTTTAAAAAAATTTATATGTATTCAGCACACGTTTGAAATTTTATTTATTTATTTTCAAAATTTATATACTCCCAAGGGACTCGGGGTGGTGATATCATGCAGGACAGGGTAAGCAGCCCTTATATTGTCATATCAATCAAAATCTAATGAAGCTGTTTAAACTATGTAATTGACGCATTGGTGGTCCCAGTGATGAGTGATTTTCTATATGTGATACTCAAAATATTCTCTCCCCTAAACAGCAGTGTCCAAAAATTGCTGTAATATAGAATGAATTTCAGATTTTGTCCCTTCCTTTAAAAACAAAAACCCCACAAGTTTCTGCTTAGGACCCAAATCTTGATGTGCTTAATAAATCAGAATATTTAACATCTTTTATTCCAAAAGACCTATTTTGTTTTAATTCACACTCGAAACCAAAAGATTAATTTTTTAAGGCAAATTCCTTATGAGACCGCACAGTTCATTCAGACTTGGTTGAAAGCTCAATTTTCCCTGCCTTTTCAAATTGCTGACTTGAATAGGAGTAGGGGGAAAAAAATCCCTTCAAAATAATATATATATATATAATTTATATACTACCGTTGTAGGTAGTTAAACCGTATATGTAGCTCAGCTGTCTTATTTCTGGGATATTTTTTACTTTGCATTTTTCTATACTGGAAGTAAATGGAGATGTTAAGGCTTTATGTTTTGCCAGTTGGTTTGCAGGCTTACTCATTATTACTTACTATTTTAAAAGACAAAAGAAGAGAGGGTTTTTTTGGATTATTAATTCAGGACAAAGGTGCCTTGCCTTCTTAATGGTCCTGAGCGCTGTCACTATTTTCCCTGAACTCCCGTAAAGCTCATTGTGTTATCACAGCCACCTGAGTTCTATGAGGCTCTTACATTCTAGGGGGACTTGTAGTGACTCACTGTCAGCCAGCCAGATTGGTTTCACCACAAACATGTAGCTGGAACAAACATTTTTTTTTTTTGTGGGGTTGAACAGCAAAATGCTTTTATGCCTTTCCTTTCCGGGCCAGGTAGGATCGTAGAATTAGGTTACAAGTAAATCACAAACCTGTAGTATCGGGGGTCGGTAACTTCGACATAGTTTGTTTTGGTGGTCTAGCAAATAAATGCAGGCTACCACAAATAATAGCTTTTTGTCTTAATCTTCCTGACATTTTTTTTTTGATCCAACAATTCTTTTGAGTCCTTCTCTTGATATATAAGATGTTTTTTGTTGTCCTACCTCCCTGTTTCCTTTCACCATCTTCCTTTACAAATCGGATTGTGACCTTGCTGTTTGTGCCCTTCCCCCCCCCCCCCCCCTTTGCAGGTAGTGTAAGGTTTTCCTCTACCTCGCTGAGGACGGTGACGTCATCCCCGGACCTTTCGTGACAGTGCCTGCAAAGCCTGGATATGATGCCAAAAGATCTCCAAAAGTATTTTATAGTTTGACCCAATGATTCTTCTGGATCTATATTTCTCTCTTCAAGAATAAGTGCAAAGACCAAATCCTACTTAACTACCAGATATTTTTTAATTGCAAGATCATGGACCATATTACTAGGGAGAAAGATGAAAGGCGAACAGGGAAAGGAAATCCAGGAAGAAGCACGCATAGTTCTCGAGCATCAAGTTCCACTTCGGCGGCTGGAGTTCTCATGGTCGGGCCCAATTTTAGGGTTGGCAAGAAGATCGGCTGCGGCAATTTTGGGGAGCTCAGGCTAGGTAAGAAAGAGCATGGCAGGGTCAGCAGCTTTCTTCAATCCTGGCTAGCCAGCATTGCCTACTACAGGGTAGTCCTTGACTTACGAGCACAATGGATCCCCAGATTTTTGTTGCTAAGTGAGACATTTGTTAAGTGAATTTTGCTCCATTTTACGACATTTCTCCCCGCAGTTGTTAAGTGAAGCACTGCAGTTAAGTTAGCAACACGGTTGTTAAGTGATAATGTGAATTGCAAACAGAAGTTGACAAAACAATAAGCTATTGAACCTTTATTTTTTGAAAAAATTTTTGGAAAAACCTGGGAGCTAAAAATAACAATTTGCATGCCCTGGTTGCGATTTGAAACCAATTTCTCTTTCTCTTGCAGGCAAAAATCTTTACACAAATGAATATGTAGCAATCAAGCTGGTGAGTCGTGGTTTTTGTGGTTTTTAAAAATGCTGAAGGTTAGCCCAACAAGCAGAAATTTTCAAGCCACATTTGTCTTGATTGCACCCAGCCTACATTTCATATATGTGCTGTGTTGTGACACTACCTTTAAATTGTGTAGAAACCAATCTGGTATCAGCAGCGTTGCTCAATAAAACCATTCCTGGCTCAATTTAAATGCCAGTGGTTATTTTTAAAAGTCTTACTGCTTGCCACCAAGTTTTTAAAAGGACTGCAGCAGATGAATGGAAGAATCTAATGTGAGGAATCCTACTTCCATGCCCATCCATTAGCTCACTTAAGTTGGTGGGCATGATAAATAGATTTATTTATGTATTGAATTGATATGCGTCCATCTTGCTAGTGATACAGATTCATCTGAAATAAGCCATTCTATGCAATTTTGGAATACAAAACTGTTTTCTGTGAGGTTGGAGTGGGCTGATTTAGGATCAGAATGTTTGGAGAGTGAATGTTTTGCATTCCCATCATCTTTCATCTTTCCTATGAAGATGGCACAGTCCTAACATGGGCTTATGTATACATTTAGGAAATGATTATATATTTCAGTGTTTCTCAACTTCGGCTGGCTGAAACTGGGTGGACTTCAACTTCCAGAATTCAACCCAGCATTTTGGGAGTTGAAGTCCACCTGGCTTCAAATTGCCAAGGTTGAGAAACACTGATATATTTCATTGACCGTTAAAGATGTGGCAGTTTACCTCCTTTTAAAACAATGTGTTTTTTTCCACATGTTTGCACTACTTTTCAATTTATTATATTTATACAGCCAGCCATCTCACAAACGTGATTCTGAGGGGCGTAAAATAATTTTTTACAATAGAAAGGCCTTGCTTTGAATGAGTGTGTATTCAAACTGGAAAGCAAATTTGCAAAACCGATTTAATGTATTCCTGCTCCTACATTGTCACTTAGTGAAACAATCCACCATTAAACAATCAGTTCATTTTTGTTTCATTATTTTGTGTTTTATAGGAACCATTAAAATCTCGTGCCCCACAACTGCACTTAGAATATAGATTTTATAAACATCTCGGCTGCTCAGGTAAGAAATCTTTCTCCTAGGAGTTAAAATAAATTGTGGCAAAGGGGGTATAGTGAAACTAGTACTTACCCAACCATATATTTGAAAGCTACAAATATCCTAGAAATCAAGAGGGTGCAGTTTTTAGCAGTGATAAATGCAATGGGTATAACTCATCAGATGCAAGACAGGAGCCAAAGTAACATTTTCTGTAGCCCCAAAAATCTTTATTGTTGTTTTTTTAAAGTAATCCCTCTCCATGTCACATTTGTAAACTGATTTGAAACCTGGTGGTACCTTGGAAAAGTAGCTGGTGATTTGATTCGGTTTGTCCCAAATGGAAAAAAATATATAAACTACTATCAGCTACCAGAGCCATCTGTGTAGCTCTGTAAGCCATCATTAGTGGTATAAATGTTGTCAAGAATGTGGTTGCGCTGGCATAGGTCTAATTCGAAATTTGGGAGTTCCCCTCTTCTCCTTTGGAAAAGGAAAGACCAAATGAAATGTGTTAATGAAGAAATGTGGGCTATATTTTTCTAGAACTTTTATTTGGGTGACCCATGGGGTGACATCTTCTTGATATAATGCAGTTAATTTTTTTTTGTGTCATTTGTTTCAGTTGAAGGCTTCCCACAGGTATTTTATTATGGTCCATGTGGAAAATACAATGCCATGGTACTGGAGCTCCTTGGTCCAAGTTTGGAAGACTTGTTTGACCTCTGTGATCGAACATTCACTCTGAAGACTGTCTTAATGATAGCAATTCAGCTGGTGAGTAAAAGAACGGTTTCACGTTCCTCCCTTCTTCCAACCTCAAATATTTCCAATCACAGTACTGCCTTTTTTTTTTACTGTTACGCAAAATTTTCTTTATAAGTTAATTTTGGTTTTATTTAACTAGCATGGATTCATCAAAAAGTTTCCAGAATGGAGCTCAGGCACTTAAAAGAGCACTAGTTAAGCCGAGCTGTTACTTAGATTACAGGTGATTTGTGGCTAAGATAGGCTGCATCAAATGAGTGTTACGAACAGAAATCAGATCATGGGTAGTGGCTTTCAAACTGTTTACTAGGGACTGTTAAATAGTTTGGGGCATGTGTGGCCTTTTCTTGGTCCATTTGATATAACACTGTACAGGACAGTAATTTAATCCAGCATCTTTAATGAACAAAATGCCCAACCCAGAATTATTTCTTTTCATTCTTTAGAAAGTAGCTTCTGAAGTTGATTATGATCTAGCCAGCTTATATTTTCCATTTCCTTTAACTAAATAAAGGAATGCATTTTTACTACGGCAAAAAAAGTATCTTGGTATATAAAGTTAGTAGGTATTTTCATATCTAGTGATCCTGTACATGCAAACTTAATTCGGAATACTAGTTCTGAACAGTTAGCAAAGGATTTTTAATTCAGAGATCCAGAATAACTTATTTTTTTTTTGTCTTTTTATAGATTACTCGAATGGAATTTGTGCACTCAAAGAATCTCATTTATCGAGATGTCAAGCCAGAGAATTTTCTTATTGGCCGGCAAGGAAATAAGAAAGAACACATCATCCACATAATAGACTTTGGATTGGCCAAGGAGTACATTGATCCTGAAACACAAAAACATATACCTTACAGAGAACACAAGAGCCTTACTGGAACAGCAAGATATATGTCCATTAATACACACCTGGGCAAAGGTTCGTTCAGTATAATAGGCTGCATTAACGGATACTTTTCTGCGTGGTGTATATCACGAAAACATGTTTGGGAGCTGTTAATTTTCATATTCTGACTCTCTTTAAAATTAAATGGCAACATGACTTCGGCGTGCCTGCAATAAATATGAATCCAAAGAAGTTTATGTTACCAGTTTTATCAGCTGGGATTGACCTAGTGAGCCAGCATTTCCAAAATTGTCAACTACGTAGTGAATGACTACTCCTTTTATTCAATATTTTCCTCCTTTTCTCCTTCTACAAGCAAAACAAAACAACAGTAGCTTCTCCTGTCATTATTTGTTGTGACACATGAAGTGAAATTTTGTGCTTTCCCACATGTTAGGAATTCAAAACAAGAGTACATTGAGCTTTTATTCCTGTTTTTATTAAGAAAGGAATAAACCAGGTTTACACATTACAAAAAAACAACGCTGAACAAAGGTCAGAAATTGTGATAGTGCAAAACGTCTGGAGAAGCCCAGACTGCCCCAGCTGTTAGTTTTAACACAGATGTGTATTCCATTTGAATGGGAGAATAGCCATCTTGGAGAATATGAATAATAATTCCGTTGTGCATGTAGAACAAACTTTTACTAAATGAATAATTTCTCAGGCTCCTCGTAGAGAATGTTGCTGATGTGGTCCGCATATTTACAGATGTCTTTTTTTTCATACTGGAGTTAATTGCTAGGAATGTCATTACTAATGTAATGTTGATTAAGATGTTAGAGCGGTGTTCTGTTCTCTTACGTGTTTTAGAACAGAGTCGGCGAGATGACTTGGAAGCTCTTGGACACATGTTCATGTATTTCCTTCGAGGCAGTTTACCATGGCAAGGCCTTAAGGTAGATGCTGAAATGTGCATCCGTTGGGTTTTGGCAAATAGCTTCTGTGTTAATTGCCTGCCTTTTCTGACAATTTATTTTTATTTCCATCTTTTCGGAAGGACATCTCACTCTCAGTATCCAGGTTTTACCCCACCTAATTTGATACGCTAGATTTGTTAATGGTTGGCCACTCCAGAAGACTCTGGTTGGCTTACCAAATCCCAGAAAAGTAGAAAACAAAAAAGCAAACCCACAACACACTATTAAAATGATTGAATGAACATAATTTTCCCAGCAAGTTAAAAAGGAAGCTAGTGTTCAGATAGTGGACCAATTTGGTTTCATTTTTCAGATAGCAAAACTTAAATTACTCTACTTTTTCACCCCCCCAGTGCTGGTGTTAAAACACAAAATTTGCTGAGTTACAATCCAAATAAAGATGTATCCGATGACATGCAAGGACTTAGTTAAATGCTGGCCCAACTTCTCTGACTCACTCAAATGTTGTTCCTCTGGTTTTACTTTTACCTGTCCTTCCTTCCAGGACAGCATCCTACATATTCCGACCAGAGAATAGTTTTTAAAATTAGAATCTCTGCATTTCACAGGCTGATACACTGAAAGAGCGATACCAGAAGATTGGAGACACAAAGAGGAATACTCCAATCGATGTTCTCTGTGAGAACTTCCCAGGTAAGTTTGAGTTCTGGTGGCTTATAATATCATTTCTGTAAATTACTCCTAGAAATAAGAACTATTAAGACGGTGATTTTTAGAATGGAACTAGTACAAAGAAATATGCCAGGATAAAAATATGCATTTACCTGGAAACCATAGTTTAATATATGACTATCTTTAGAGTTGGCCACAAACTTCAGTTACACTTTAAAATCTGACTTTTCCTTGAACCCATTATATCCTTTAACAGTTCGGAGAATAAGAAGACTAATATAAACACTTAATCATCCCTAAGCTGGCACCCAATAATTGTTTTTGCCCCTAAATTCCTTTTCATAAATTCTGCAAATACTTCACTGATGTACTTAAGGAGGGCCTTTAGAAATCTGTGGCTTGGTTGGCCCATCCAAGCAAACAGACGTGTCCATCTCGCCCGTCTCTGTGAACTGATAATTTAGGTGGGGGGGGGGGGGATGAATCTGTCCAGTAGGTAACGCTGAAAATGTATTCTGCTTCTACTTCTTTCTGAACAGATTGTCTGATGTTGCTTCTTCCTAATTCCCTTTAACAGAGGAGATGGCCGCCTACCTTCGTTACGTCAGGCGATTAGATTTCTTCGAGAGACCCGACTACGATTACCTACGAACCATCTTCACCGAGTTATTCGAAAAGAGAGGATTCGCCTTCGATTATGCCTACGACTGGATCGGCAGACCAATTGTAAGTGGGAACCCGGTGGGATCGGCTGTAGTATTTTTCCCAGAAGTTGCTTCTTTTTAAAAGCCGATTTTTTGACACAACCTCATGGTCTCGTTATTTGGAAAGTAACATCGCCGCCTGGACAGGTAGCCCTTGACTTAAACAATAATTCATTCAGTGGCCGTTCAAAGTTACAGCGGCACTGAAAAAAAGTGGTTTGTGACCATCTTTCACACGTAACGACGGTTGTAGCATTCCCCCATGGTCACAGGATCGAAATTCAGACGCTTGGGCAACTGGTTCATATTTATGACGGTTGCAGCATCCCTGGGATGGGATCCACTTTTGCGACCTTCTGACAAAGTCTTTGGGGGAGCCAGATTCACTTAATAACCGTGAGACTAATTTATCAACAGCAGTGACTCCTTTAACAACTGTGGCAAGAAAGGTCATAAAAACGGGGCAAAGCTCACTTAAGAAATATCTCACCGAGCAACTGAAATGTTGGGCTCCACTGTCAGTCGTAAGTCAAGGACTGACCTGTATTTTGTCAGGAACTTTCCTGCAAACATTTGCTGTCCCTACTATATTTTTCTTTTCAAAAGGGGTTTCCCCCCACTCGTCTTTTGAACAGGGGGAAGTGTTAACGTCGTTTTGTTTTTAGTGAATGGGATTCACCCGTGTCTATATTTTTATTTTTCCAGCCCACTCCAGTGGGACCCATGCACGTAGAATCAGGACCCTCCGTAATGAGAGACCCCCACATCCATCGGGATCGATCCTCCGTGCAGCCTTACCGGAATCAGGTTGGTTCACCTTGTGCTACCTTCATGCTTTAAAATGTGCTTTCCTATCTCCAGCCTGTAGTTACCACATTTTTCGCACTATAAGACAACACATTTTTGGCTCCTAAAAGTGAGTGGAAATGTCTTATGTGCGTCTTACGGAGCCTGTTTTTGGATTCCCAAAGCCTCTGCACGTCCTATTTTTGGCCTCCCCAGCCCCCAGAAGCATTCTGCCAGCCAAAACCGGGCCCAGTTTTGGATCCCAAGACCTCTGCGCCTGTTTTTGGCCGACAGTGTGCTTCTGGGGGCTGGGGAGGCCGAAAATGAGATGCGCGGAGGCCAAAAACGAGATGTGCGGAGGCCAAAAATGGGACGCGCGGAAGCCGAAAACTAATTATTTTTCTTTTCCTCCTCTAAACCTAGGAGTGTCTTATGGTCAGGTGCGTTTTATAGTGCGAAAAATACAGTAATTCTTAAAGGGGCACCTAGAAAAGCCCAGGAGTGTCGTTGGCCTTATTAATGCCGCTCTTGGTTTTTCTCTAGCAAACTTTTTCTTAACAACTCTGCCGTGGCTGCTTTTGGGGTGGGTGGATAAGTTCTTTAAAACAAAGAGGACAAAATACTCGAGTCTTACTCCGATGCCAGTTGGGAGAAATGACAATCTGAGACCGGAGATTCAACAGCACTGAAAAAAAAAAAGTGACTTACGACCAGTTTTCACACTTAACGACCGTAGTTAGTAGCATCCCCGTGATCATGTGATCAAAAGCCAGACGTGCTTGGCAACTGGCGTGTATTTCACAACGGTGGCGATGTCCCATTTTGAGGCCGCCTGATCAACAAAGTCAACGGGGAAGCCGGAATCGCTCGGCAGCCGTGTTAACTAACTATTAACAGCCGCAGCGATTCCACTGAACGCATGTGGCCAAGAAAGGTCGTAGAACGGGGCAAACCTCCCTTGATAAATTCTTCCGCTTAGCAACAGAAACGTTGGGCTCCCTCGCGGTTGTAATTCGAGGACTACTCGTATATAGATTTTATTTCCTGCTTTCAACCGCAGGGAACGCGCCTTCTGCCTTCCCTGCCTTGTGACTTTGGGCCTCCTTGTCAATGCGATGCCTGAAATGCTTTGCCTCCCCTAGTCCCTCTTGAGCTCCCTCCGTGCTTGCTTGGTTCTGGCTCACCTTTTTGCTTTCCCTCTGGTCTCTTTGCTTTCTTTCCTGCATGCTGATTGATGCCTGGGCAGCCTGTGGTCGAACGCAGAGGAGAGTGGGAAATCCCGGCAGCCCGGCAGGCCAATGCTTTGTTTCTGACCTCACACTTGGCTACCGAACGGCATGGGGGATCTGTCCAGGTATTGCTTTTCTTCCCTCCACCCCCCACCCCCCCCACCCCAATCTCTCTCCTGCACAGCTGTTTGGCTCTCACCCCCTTGGGCACGTGCAGGTTCCCTTCCACCTTTTTACCTGCACCGTTTTGGCTTCTGCAAGAATGATGAGGGTGGGTGGTTGGATGGGTGTGATGTCCCATGTTACACCTTTCCTGCGTGAGCTGCACTGGCTCCCTGTGGCCTTCCGGGTGCGATTCAAGGTTTTGGTACTCACCTTCAAAGCGCTCCATGGCTTGGGACCTGG
>JAEANM010016977.1:0-13100 GCA_017656035.1 Myanophis thanlyinensis
TGGCTGGCTCAGGAATTCTGGGAGTTGAAGTCCATGAGTCATGAAAGAGCCAAGGTTCCCTACCCCTGCTCTAGATCTTCAAAGGCAGTATCTTTTCTCTTGCTCCTAAAGTACAGGTAGGCAGGAAATAGATCACTTCTGAAAACGTGAAGTATAATAGCTATGGTTTTGGTTCTTAGCTGTTTGTTTATATAACAACAAATAATACACATTGTTGAAAACTTTCAGAATTTTTCAGCCGGGAATCAGGAAAAAATTACTTCAGTATTTGCAATATTTGCTTTCAAGGCACATTTCTGCATTTGTCTGTTGCATTGCTCACGGCTTCTTGAGAATGTCAAAATTTTCAGTGTAAGCCTCAATATTTTCAGATAAACAGAAGTGTGTTGAAGGCTCTAGCAAGCCATTAGGGAAGCAATTAATTTGTAGTCAGAATTAACTCAGTCTTTTTTTTTTTAGAATCACATATGCCAATTAGATAGTGTAGAAAGTTAGCACCCACCGTTCTTCTAGAACAATGAAATATTCTAGGAAATATTGAAAAGACAGAATATTATATTTTCCCTAAAGGAGAAACATGTTTCTAAAGTAAACTCAAAGACTCAGCTCCCTGCCCCCCCCCCCTCTAAGCAGATATTTTGGTGCAAACCTATCTACAAGACAAAAGGTTGGGCCAGCTTATCTACAAAATAAAAGACCTTCACTCTCCAGTTCATAATAGGATTATCTAGCAACAGAACTCACCACATGACACCTGGGAAGATTGCATCACCTAGCAAGGTTCAACCAAGCCTGGGATTCAAGGCAACCTACAAGTTACCCCTGCATAACCCCATGAGAGTCTGACAACCAATCAGAATACATGCCCTTGCCACAGGAACAGGAAGCTCAAGTTCAAAGCCCAAGAGGGTATTGGTATGGATAGAAACTAATCAAGGAGAGAAGCAACCTGGAACTAAAGAGAAACTTCCTAACAGTGAGGACAGTTAACCAGTGGAACAGCTTGCCTTCAGATGTTGTGGGTGCTTCATCACTGGAGGTTTTTAAGAAGAGACTGGACAGCCACCTGTCTGAAATGGCATAGGATCTCCTGCTTGAGCAGGGGGCTGGACAAGAAGACCTCCAGGATGACTTGTAGCTCTATTCTGATTGATTGATATTCATTTTGTCATGGAATATCTCAGAAAGTGTGAGTTAAAACATTTCCCCCTCTTCCTCGGTATATATTTTAATCACAGGCCATTTCCCAGAGCTATTACTGGAATACAGTGTAAGGGGTTCTGTTCCAGCTGGGTGTTGTGATGCTCTGCAAAGTTTTCACTCTACTTGCAGCCAAAGGACTCAATCTGAAATGAATCCTGCCACTTCTGCTAGATGGGCTGTGCAAATGAGCGTTGTTTCTTCCATAATAGTATGTATGAATGCAAAGTGACTTTCTCAATTTCTGTCTGAAGAATTCTCTATTTAAACAACGGGTCAACAAATCCCTCCATTAAAAGAGGATTAACTGTACTTTCTTTCAGTGAAGAATTGCCACTTGAGGATCGAATCCGTTTCTTAAGAGAGAAGTGGAGAAATAGTTGCGATTTGGCAGTTCTCCAAAGCAAGTAGCACCCCCACTGCTTTGTAATCAATGTTTCTTCACTGTAGGGGCAATTGATTAATCATGCAATTGGAGACTCTGGCAAGGGGAGGGAGAAAGTTAAAAAAAAAAAAAAAAGCCCTGGTCTTCCTATAAAACAATGCTTGGAATAAAGTAGGAGTGAGCAGAAGATCCGTCAAAGCAGATTTCTGGGTATTTGCATTATATTGTAGGTGTTTCTGCCGCCTAATTATCTCATTGTAGAACCAACTGGGCAGCTTTGCTGAAAAAGAATACTTGTGGGAAAACCCAAGCACGTACAGTATTTGTGTGTGAAAGGATTTGCGAGATTGGTTCTGGGGATAAATCACAAATTTCCGGGGCTAAGCATGTGTTTTTGCAGGGCCTTGTTTTTAATGCTTAACATTTGTCCCTACAATTTGAGCTCCTACTTTTGCAGCCTGCTAAGGGTTGGAAGGATTTGGGGTTCCCTCTGTCTCTCATGCATGCTAGCAAGCCATCTATATGCATCTTGAAAGCCTGAAGTTTTCTGCCTGCCCTCTACTCTTAGTAAGGGAAATGATTCCTAACCATTCCTTATTAGAAGAGACTATTTCCGATTTAGAATCTGAAACATCATTAATGCATCAGGACCATCCTGATACAACAACAAGAGTATATTTTATTCCCTAAATAACTGCTTTGCTCGCCAGTAGTCAGGTGCCCTGACTTCCAAAGCATTTCCGGATCTCTCAGGGTTGGAATGCAAGGTGGAGATAGAGTCATATTCATAGGCATGAATCCTCTTCTGGATTTCTGAAACTCTTTGAATGGTGCAAAAACACATGGCCTGTTTTTAGAGGTGGAGTTCACTTGAAAGGAATTTGGCTTTCCTGAAATCTGCTAGCTTCTTTCTCCCTTCTTTTCTCCCATAATATGGATAATATCATCATGAAGTGCTATTTCATGCTATCTGCTACTACAGAGAGAACATTATTATATTTTTGTGAGCCACTTTGAGATGATAAAAAACCCAGAAATGTAAATGTAAATGAGCACTACTTGTTTATCAACATTACACAATGAATTTGAAAATGGGACATTTTCATCTGATAGTTGTGTAATCTTTGTTTAGCTATTGTTATTAATAACTATTTGATTGACATTTTTCTTTCTGCCTCAAAGCTTGTAAGGATAAACATTTTTTTAAAAATGTCTTGTTAGAACACATATTATTACCACAGATTACATACATTGCAATGCAACACGGCATAATTAAAGATGGTGCTCTTTTTGGGCACATTGACATGGTATAGTTAACCAAATGATATATTGTATCATATTGAAATTCCTCATAAATTAAAAATTGGATCTATTATGATTTTTCTGTATTTCTCATTTGTCCGGTTTTAACTACAATTTGTCCGTGTTCTCCATCTTTTGAAAATGTTTTGCAAGAAAAGTTTGCATTGCCAATGCACGCACATTTCTTTCTAACATGCATGTCTATGTACATAATTTTTGCAAACTTCACATTTAGCAACATAGTTCCTAAAAAAATGCACTTTTGCTTACCTTGAAGAATATACATATTTTTTCCATACTTTGTAAATTTTGTCAGAAAATTAACACTACAAATAGTCAGAAAATTTAATTTTCATAGGATAACTAATTTTTAATTCATTCATCCCTCTGAAAGTACAAAATTATATGCTAGCTATTTATTCAGTACAGTGGATATATTTCCTGATAAAATGCACACACAAAGACTCAGTTTGGTTGCGTTTAGTAGTTGTATCCAGTTAGCTGTAGAATAATATTGTATATTGTATGGCACAAATTGGAAAATACTTTGCAACTGCAAGGTGACCTTATATGAATGCTTTTTTCTATCCTTATCTTTCCAGACTCTTCTCTAAGATGATGCTGATTATTTCTTTCCTGCAGGTGCAGCTAGCAGCAGCTCTGAATGTTCCTGTGGCCGCAACCATTTCACTTGTGCTGTTAGTGCATTTGGCGAATGTACTTGTATCCCTGCTCAGTGGCAGTGTGATGGCGACAACGACTGTGGGGACCATAGTGATGAAGATGGTTGTAGTAAGAAAATAATCCATAATTAGGAGGGAGGGATTGAGGCCGAAGAAGACTTCCATATGTTTTTTATGCCTTTGTATTTGTTTTTTTTAAAAAAGGCATATGCCTTATTTTTTTAACTAAAGGGTCACTTTAAGACTCTAGAGTCCGGAAGACCAGATGCATGTTGCTAAATTATGAAATGCTGAAACCTGATCACTCTCCAACTACTGTCTTTGACCTTCTTGGAAACTAGTGGACACGGGGTTTTGTTACATTGTCTTTTGTGCTCTGCAGATATAACAAAGAGAACCAAAATCAAGTTTTGTATTTTGTGTGTTTATTTTATGACCTAGCAGGGACTCAGTTTGCACTATCACATCATTATAAAACAAGTATAAGTGGTGATTTGAACTCTGAACTGTTACACATGTTGAGATCACCACTCATTGATTGACAGTTACAGACAAAATTGATAACGTGCTGATAGTAGAGGAAAGTATAAGCTAATAAAGATCTTGGAGATTTTTAAATACACTCATTAGTTGAGAATTAGGAGTATTAGGAGGGGAGAGAAAGAGAGGAAGGATGCAGAGTGAAACATGGCCACAGGAGAGTCAGGTAGGATATAGTATTTAGCACTTCTTCTGCTATGATGTTTTCTGAAAGAAGCCAGTAGTGATGGCAGATCTTGGATTCTAATTTTCTTTGCCATTTATGCAATTATTTCTACAGTCGTTTTTGTAGGATTATCTGAGAACTGATTTTCTAAGAGACACAGATAGATAGACAGACAGAACTGAATTCCTCCAAAAACTGAAATGGGAGCCAACTATTATACATACCTGTGATGGAAGAACTTGTATCATATTAAGAAGAAAATCCCCTTTCCCATAAATACATTTTTTATTTTGTAAAACAAAATGACACATAACCCTATAAACATTGAGTAAATGTCATTATTAAAATGGGAGTTAGATTAGAGCCGTTATTTTAAAAATGACTAATATATTTAAAAAATACTCCTTTGTTTTATATATACTTTGCAAATGCATGTGTGTTCTTTAAAGACAGAGCTTTTAAAAAGTAGAGGGAAGGAGCATTATGTATGCTATCCTTCGTTGTACAATATAAAGTTTGAGTTTCAATCCAAGTTTCTCTTAGGTTAGGCTCAGTTCCTTATAACTACCTATGTTGCTTTCTAACCTCTTTGCTAGGATTAAAAAAAAAACTTAGTCCAAATCACAGCCTTGAGGTTTCCAGTTTCTCCCATCTAAGTGGATTTTAGGAAAGCAGATAAATGAGTGCTTCCCTTAGAGCAGTGTTTCTCAACCTTGGCAACTTTAAGATGTTTGGAATTCAACTCCCAGAATTCCCCAGCCAGCCAAGGTTGAGAAACACTGCCTTAGAGAGTCTCTTTTGGAGTAATTAGAGCTTCTGGATCTGACATTTACAAATAAATTATCTGCTGACGACCATAATTGAGCCCAACATTTCTGTTCCTAAGCAAATTGTTTGCCCCGTTTTACAACCTTTCTTACCAAATGAATCACTGCAGTTGTTGAGTTAATAACATAGTTGTTAAGTGAAGCTGGTTTCCCCATTGACTTTGTTTATAAGAATGTCGCAAAAGGGGATCACGTGACCCCAGAACACTGCAACCGTCATAAATATGAGTCAGTTGCCACAAGTCTGAATTTTGATCACATGACCATGGGGATGCTGCAATGGTCATAAGTGTGAGAAATGGTCATGAGTCACTTTTTTCAATGCCGTTGTAACTTTGAACAGTCACTAAATAAGCTAAGAAGCTTCTTAGATGAGAAGCAAAACGTCTTCAAAGAAAAAACAAAGTCCAAAGTTACCTCTTCAAAAAAGCACCTTTGGGACAACCATGACCTGGATGACTGAGAATCTCCATAGACAGTTTTTGTGATCCTTTTTTAAAAATTGAAATAATTGTATATAAGGTTTGGGAGAATTGAACGTGTCTTGGTCTTAGATACAGTAAGAAATACGGACAGTTGAAGCAGTAGGGCTGCAACACCACCTGTTTTGGTTATTTTATTCATCTGTATTGCTTTATGCTATGACTTGTTTACCCCTCTTCTGTTTACTAGACACAACTGGCTAGGTTCACACAAACTAGAAATTGGTAGGTTGTGAATTCCACATGCTCTCCAACCTCCCACATGCAACTTCCAAAGAAAGCCCCCTTCCAAAGAATGGGCTTAGCCTTAGGTGGACATTTTAGCTTTTTAAAAGTGTATTGGAGGAAGGATTTGTTGGAATTTAAGGAGCAAAATTATAGTCACTAGCAGTACTTTCAGAGCATCTGGATATTTATTTCACTCCTGTACATGGACGCACACAAATTAAACTGATTTTTCCAGGAGTTTTTTGGTGGTAGGTGCAGGGATTAAGGAGAAAAAATGGGTTTAGTTTTAAAGGGTTTCTGTTTGGTTCCTTTAAAGCCCTGAATGTACCTCTCCCAAAAAATTTCCACCTTTTCCCACTACACTGGAAATTTTTTGGGAGAGGTACATATATATAAAGATTTATATTGTTGCCCATCTTATACAACTCTGGGTGGCTCGCAACTACAGTAAAAGCCAGTAACTATAAAACAATCGTAAAACAGTAAAACAATAAGACAAAAGCACCATGCCTTAATCATCCCCTTGGGACGCCCCTCAGTAAGCACCAGTTGCTTAAAATTATGAAATTTAGACTGGCAGTTTTCAGATCTATGGCAAAGCTCCATGCAAACTGAGGAGACAAGCTTTGCAGAGCAGACAATGCTTGAAATAGAAAAGGATATAGAACAGCTTGAGGGGAAATCTCACGCTCAGATCAGATTACAGCAATTGTACATGGGCAAAACAGATTTCTCTTTCCCAGAAAGAATACAAAGCAAAAAAAAAAAAAAAAGCAACGGAAAAAAGAAATTTAAGTCAAGATACAAGGTTCCTTGTATCTTCTTCACAACATACCTCTGCATTTTGCCGACACTTCCCACTCTGGGATCAGCTTGTGATGTTTTCTTCCGCCAATCTGATTCAGGTTATAGATGAAATAACGGACTGCTTTTTAAGACCAAGGGTGGGTGGGTGGGTGGGTGAGGGTCAGTAAAGAAACAAGCCCACTCTTCTAGGTTAAAGGTGTTAGGGGAAAACAGCACTTAGAGGAGCAAAAAGGTAAAGGATTACATTGGAAAGAATGTGTGTAATTATGTATCCCAACAACTTGATGGAAGGACCATGTAGAAGTAAATGAGCGAGGAGATTCCCAGGCATGAAGAAAGGAATTACATTGCTGGACATGGAGTTATAGATTTGATGGGATCTCTTCATTTTCATCTTTGGCAGCTCCCAGCAAGTTACCTGCTGTGGTTTCCATAGAGTGTTGCTTTAAGTGTTGCTATATAAGATCCATCTGGCTGTGCTTTCTTGAATAGAATAGAATAGAATTCTTTACTGGCCAAGTGTGATTGGACACACAAGGAATTTGTCTTTGGTGCATAAGCTCTCAGTGTACACAAAAAGAAAAACACATCAAGAATCATAAGACACAATATTTAGTGATAGTCATAGGTTACTAAATAAGCAATCAAATCATACTAGGAAACAATAAACAATATAAATCTTAGAGAGTCTCTTTTGGAGTAATTAGAACTTCTGGATCTGAATTTACAAATAAATTATCTTCTGACGACCATAATTGAACACTTCAAGAATCATAAGACACAACATTTAGCGATAGTCATAGGGTACTAAATAAGCAATCAAATCATACTAGGAAACAATAAACAATATAAATCTTAGAGAGTCTCTTTTGGAGTAATTAGAACTTCTGGATCTGAATTTACAAATAAATTATCTTCTGACGACCATAATTGAACACTTCAAGAATCATAAGACACAACATTTAGCGATAGTCATAGGGTACTAAATAAGCAATCAAATCATACTAGGAAACAATAAACAGTATAAATCGTAAAGATAAAAGCAACAACGTTATAGTCGTAAGTGGGAGAAGATAGGTAATAGGAACAATGAGAAGAATAATAGTAATACAGTCTTAATAAATAGTTTGACATTGTTGTGGGAATTATTTGTTTAGCAGATTGATGGTGTTCAGGAAAAAACTGTTCTTGTATCTAGTTGTACTGGTGTACGGTGCCCTATAGCGTTGTTTTGAGGATTAGAAGTTGAAACCATTCACGAACCTGGCATTCTGTTTCTTTTGGTGATTAAAAAAAACCCAAAACCATATGTAGCTCTTTACTGATCTCAGCCACAATCAAGCACCTCATTTGTGCTTGATTATGGTTAGATCCTCTTGCAAGTCTCCTTAAGGAATGCCACTGCCCACTAGAGGGAAACTGCTCAGTATTGGTCTGTCTCCTTTTCTGCAGGCATTGTAGTGGGAGATAGAGTCCTTGACTGAGGTGGCATCTACCCTTGGTTTAGAAATTAAGATTCATCATTGCTACAAAATAGATTAATGATAGTGACAGCTCCTTGCAGAACCTCTTCAAAAGTGGAAATGATAGCATGACAAAGAACAATTAATTAGATGTCTTCCTAGGTGAACCAGGAAACAAGAGGTATGTATATAAAAGTAGGAGATAGGAAACATTGGTATATTTGGCAGCCTTTATATGTGAGGACTTTTTCAGCAACCAGTCCTCAAAATATATATGGAGTATCAGTGAACTAGCTTCAAACCCCCTTTAATAAGTGGAGTTTTTGTAAATACAATTTTGGGGTTTCCCCAACAGAAAAAGACAAGAACCATAGTAAACATGTAACAAGCTCAGTCTTGCATGATGGGTGTTGCAAGTAATTATTTGATGGAATTTCAAGCATCAGTGTTTTCTTAGATTATGAGGAAACCTTGCCTACTAGACAGACAAGACCTTCCAGAAACTGGAATTAGTACTAGATAGTTTATTAAAAGCAGATTCTCGCTGATTGAAGGCATTTGTTATACACATGCCCAATATAAATGGAAATTCAGTGTCCAGGATAGAACCTGGCAACACTTTCAAGTTAGAGAATAAAAATGTTGGAATGTACAACTAACAGCATATAAAGATTATCTGAGAACAAGTCCCATTGAATAAGTATTTTAAGTATAAGAATTTTTTTAATGTTATTTTATTTATTAGATGTTGCTTTTGATTGTTGAATGTCCTGATCAGTTGCCTGATTGGTTTCCTTACTCTTTGTCTTTGAATTTAGCTTTTGTTTTCTCCTGGCATCTTTCGCTGACTGACTTACTGTACTTTGTTGAAGTCTTGTTCTCATTTCTTTAACTTCTTTGCTTTAGAGTATCTGCTTTCCTAGATTTCATCTCGTATCTTGAAGGAGAGTTATATTTATCACTGAAGTGAAAATACAGGTTTCTTTACAGTGGATATTTCAGTAGATAGCAAATGTAGCCTTTGCTCTCTGTGCTTGACTTCCCAATGAACTGCTTTGATTACTTTACAGACACAATTATTACATTTCTAGCAGTCTTTCTAAGACCTATCAGTGCAGATAGGTTTAGGCAATTTCACACCCAGACCAGTCTGCACCTCAGTTGCTTGTCTGCCTCCCAAGTCTCTCACCTTTTGATAGCAGAAGAACACTGAATTCATATTTCTCCTAAATCTCCTTTTTTTCCTCATCATTAATAAGCCAAAAGTGGTATGTTTATTTCTAAAGAATCATCATACGTGTTCCAATTACACTGTATTAGACTTTGTATGCACTTTTTTTGCATTTCATTTATATTTTCTATTCTGACAAGGGTGGTAATATATACAGGACTTTTTCAGAATTCCCAGTTATTAAAGTTTTCTTTCATCTGGGAGTTCCGTATCAAGGCTGTTAAGATATGGATTACCACTAGATCAAGGGTCCCCAATCTTTCGGACCTCAGGGACCACTAAATTCATAATTTTAAATCCCATGGACCACTAATATGATCTGTCTAATGACCAGCTGGGTGTGTGTGGCTAGGTGGTCATGTGACTGGGTGGCCGTGGCTAACTTGATGTCAATCACGTTGAGGGGCATCCTGCTGACCTCTCCGAGTCTCTCCCCTCCCAATCACTCCACACGTCCCCGCCCAGGCTCCTTAGGGCCCTAATAGGAAGCAGTTGTTGGAGATAAACAGCCACCACTAGAAAGAGTTGGCAAAACAGCTGGCTCAGTTCAAATTGGATCTGACTGAGAAGGAGGCTCAGCAAAAGTACCTCACTGAGGACAACAAGCACAGACTTTCCAAGCAGAGGGAAGATCTGCAGGAGTGCATGGCTATTTGGGCTCCAGTGCGCGCTCCTCCTCCTGGGCAGCAACAGTTCCACATGCTGCTCGCTAAGGCAGCTGGACTCCCGTGACGGAGGGAGGGGGTTGGAGCTACTAAACAGGTGACCAAGCTAAGTGCCTAAGGACCCCAGGATTTAGTGCAATATAAAAATGCAAATAATTTTTCTGCGGACCACAAAAATTTTCTCATGGACCACTGGTTGGTGACCACTGCACTAGATGACTGCACGGAGACAGAGACAACTTTTAGTTTTTTGATCCTATCAAGCAGTCATCCAATTTCTTGCAAACTAAATAAGTTATTCCAACTTCATCTCCTCCCTAACTCCTTATCACCACCATCCCAGGAGATTTCTGATTAAATGAGTGCTTTAATCAGAGCTGTGATGGCGTAGTAGTTAGAATGCAGTACTGCAGGCTACTGCCAGCTGCCTGCAGTTCAGCAGTTTAACTCTCACCATGCCCAAGGTTGCCTTAGCCTTCCATCTTTCCAAGGTTGATAAAATGAGGACCAGATTGTTGGGGGCAATATTCTGACTCTGTAAACTGCCTAGAGAGGGCTGTAAAAGCACTGTGAAGCGGTATATAAGTCTAAGTGCTATTGCTATTAAAATAGGGATGTAAGATTGGAAAAGATTTTACATATTGAGAGGTCATTATGTAGTCCTTCACATCAGCACAGAGGTACTACAGAGGAAATTAATGAGGCCGAAGCTTTCTCTCAGCGAGTAGAATCATATAGGGCCAAATAACAGTTGAATCTTCCCAGGATCATGTGCATATTATGCACATGGGTGTGGTGTTTAATATAATCAATGATGGTTAGCAAATTTATAAATTTGGTGAAGCTTTCTTAAGGGAATAAAAATATCAGAAGAAGGACGGGTGTTCCAAACAATTACAAAGATTGTAAAGAGACTCTTGGTCCTAGTGAAGAAGCCTTTTTCCCTCTGAATAATGGCTATTTAGCCACAAGTTTCCTAGTGTTATGATAAAATTTCTGAACATAGGTGAGTTGAGACATTTTCTCCATTAAATAGGAAGGTCACTGTGTGGTCAACAAACACATGAAACAAATATTTACTGGTCTGTGGACTGAATTGTGTCCTCTCCAGTAAGTG
The DNA here is from genome assembly GCA_017656035.1 of Myanophis thanlyinensis. Taxonomy (NCBI): domain Eukaryota; kingdom Metazoa; phylum Chordata; class Lepidosauria; order Squamata; family Homalopsidae; genus Myanophis; species Myanophis thanlyinensis. The sequence goes on from JAEANM010016977.1 coordinate 11,097, forward strand.
TGTATTCTAAAACTCTTTACCTATCAAGAAGACAATTCTGTATGAAGATCTTGATATAAAATATGGATGTTCTTCCCTATTGTTTAGACCACTCTTGCTGCTATGCACTTTCCAAATGTGTTAATGGCCAGGAATGATGGGAAATATAATCTAACACATTTGGAGTTGTCAACAGAGGTCGGGGGAGGAAGAGCAATGTTTTCACACCCATCATCTTTGTTTCAAGATTTGTTTGTCTAAGGTATTTGCAAAAGATAAGTGTGATTTTGATGACAGTCTAGGGGGTGAATGAAATTGGTGTGAAATTTGCTTTTACTTCTAGACCTTTGTGTGTGTCATTTTTTTCTGACATATTTTCCTCCCTTCATTTTTTTAAATAATCATAACAGATTATTAAGGGAAAAATAATCTATTCAGACTTTCTTAATTAAAGAACTAGTACCTTAACTAAAGGCATTGTTTTGCATGATTAATAATGAAAGTTGATGTATATTAGCTGGCTTGTTAAAATAGCTTAGCGTGCTTCATTTCTAAAGAAATGCGTTGAACTTGAATTTGGCTTTTTTGTGACTCAGGAAAGTAACAGTTGATATGTGCGCATGTCTTTACTGAGCTTTTTTAAATGCTTCAGATTTTGGTTGCCTGGCTGTCTCCGAGCTGGAAAAAATATAGACACAAATAAATTATATCTACAGTTTTTTTCAAGGGCTCAAGTTGTCAGGGTGCTGGTACAAATGAATGCAGTTTCTTTTCCAGTGAGAGTTTGGAAGTCAGTCTTAGGTTTGTGGAATCTTCATCATCATATAAAGATTAGATAACTTAAACTGCAGGTGTAAATTTAATTTCTGGCAGCAGCAGGGGGCATGCATTCAGTACTGTATCACCCCATGGTTGACCATTCATTTCTCCCTGGAGGGACAGCAAAGGAAAGAGTATAAAAGCATTTAACATTTCTTACTGGGGAACATAATATTTTAAAAACTTGTGATTCAAATTATCCTATTGGGCAAACACTGATCTTGAACTACATCCACTTTCCCACACCTAAGTTTTTTTCAGAGTGTTCAACTACATTTTCCATTAATCAGCATGGTCAGCTATCAGGGGATATGGGAGTTATGGTGAAAATATCTTGCCCAATTCTGATTGAGGAAGACTAGATTACACCGTGATAGCTTTGCAATAATCATCAACTTCAGACTACGTTGGTACCAAAAGTTAAAAGATGGAATGGCGCAAAAAAATTTTTTTACTCATCCCACCCACAGATTTACGGGTGGGGGGGATTAGAGGAAGGAGTGCCATGTTTCATAAAACTCCAGGTGGAAGGGGGGGAATATAAATATATTGAAATGGTAACAATTCAGATAAAAGGAAGGATCTATAATAGAAGACAAAATGAAGAAGGCTGTCAAAATAAAAGGGCATTCTGCAAATAAAGTTTACTGCATTTAATTTTTTAAATCATTTTAACTACAATGGGTATTGTGATTAGGTATATATGTCATCTCTTAACTTTTCAATCCATTTAAAAAAGAGTAGTTGATATTGGTACTACTTGGTTTTGTTGTAGGATTTGTGGGCAAGGATATGCGCTGCTGACAAGTTAGTGATGTTATGGACTCTATAGCCAGTTAGTGGTCCTTGTGCTAAACAAAATTCCAGTAACTGAAATTGAGTTCTAAAAAAATTGCCTTCCTCCTCTAAGGGACTTTGGTGTTAAATATCCAGATCCTATATAAAAAGATGGAAATGTTTGGCAGTCCTTATTTTAAAAGAATACTTTATCCCACATTTATGTGCACAAAAATTCCATATTTATGTGCAAGTCTCTTTGGACCATATGGAACAAGATGGATTTTGTTGCTGTTGTTAATTCTGAGTCCAAAGAACAGCCTTGCTGGATTGGATAAACAGCCTATATCAGGGGTCTCCAATCTTGGCAACTTGAAGACTTGTGGACTTCAACTCCCAGAATTTCTCAGCCAGGAAAGCTGGCTGAGG